>CAUZXS010003002.1:65000-125000 GCA_963585895.1 Sepioteuthis lessoniana | reverse complement strand
GCAGCGAGTCTGTGAGGGATGATGAGAGGTGTGGCAGGAGTAAGGAAGTAAATACACCAGAGTTGATTGGCCAAAGGGTTAGGGTTTCTATGTTGAGGTTTTAAGGGAGTTCAGGAAGAGATTCCGTCGGAAGAGGCCAGTACTCTTCAAATCGGGTCAGTGGCATTTCCACCAGGACAACGCACCAGTCCACAACTCCATCCTTGTCACAGACTATTTGACCAAGATGGGCATCAAGACAGTTCCTCAGCCTCCCTACAGTCCAGACCTTGCTCCCTGTGACTTTTGGTTATTCCCTAAGCTGAGAGGCTGTTGTTATGAGACAATTGAGGAGATGAAAGAGGCTGTGACGAAGGTCATTGACATGCTCACACAAGTGCATTGCAGCCGGAGGAGATTACTTCGAAGGGGACTAGAGTTTCATGTGTATACTATCAATAAAAGTGCCCATACGAAAAAAGTCTGGAAACTTATTTAATGATCCTCGTACATAGCAATACTTGAAGCCATTTAATGTTGTTGACTTATGCTAAATTGAATTGTTAGAAATAGAACTGTTTGGGTAGATCTACAAAATGTGTTTACAAATCATATATTTAGTTTATATGTAAAAACAGGATTTGGCAATAAATTACTAATAATGGTTGATGTGCCAGAAAACCTAAAGAAATACATTTTAGAAACATCACACTCATAGAAACTGTGACAAGGAATTTCTAACTCATTTATTCCCCCCCCCCGATTTTTGTTATCATTCATTAAAAATTTGCATAGAAACAGTTTAAAAAAGGGAAAATGGAGAAATAGGTTCAGTGGGAAATGGTTCTTATAAGTCCTTGTCTATTCATTCAAAATGGACAAAAAAAGTAGCCTTAAATTAATCTACCCCCCCAAAAAAAAAAAAACAAAACAAAAAAAACTGCTTATTTTTTACTTGTTGGGACAGCAAAATCATCTGTAACTTTGAGATGTTTTCTTTTTCTTTTTTCCTGACAATCTTTTTTTTAATTAAATAAAAAAATCTTTTGTCTTGATTTGTATGGATGGATGAAAATGAATACTGATGAATAAATTTCCTAGCAAACTGCCAGGCTTTTTTCTCAGGCATAATTTGGCATTCTTTGAGGAAGAGAAGCATTCAATTTTGAAGAGATTAAAAGCTATAAACCATTTCAGACAAACGAGTGAGTGGGGAAAAATGTGAAAAGATTTGACCAGACGAATTTCAGATGAGGAAGAATCATTTTTTTTGTTAATGAGTCATACATGTTGCTGTAAGCAACATCAAACAACATTTCCCAGAATGCAATGTGTTTGAAAATTTCCCATGATGCAATTTGCTTCAACTCTCAATACTAAAGACAACAAAAAAGTTCTCCACATGGACAAGAAACGTAATTGCAGTTTGATGTGAACAAGCAAGCAAACAAAGGAGGAGGAGGATGATGATGATGTTGGTCGTTTCTTTCGAGCAGGAACCAAAGCAAAAAAGAGAATTTAATTAATGATTATCACCATCCTTCTAATTAAACACAAAAAAGAAATTTGTAATGAGAGAAGACTGAACAAAAGTGACAAAAGCATATTTGCAAAGTACATTTTTTTTTCTGATAGAAACGATTCACCCCAGTTTGTATTATCAGATTTTTTTTCTTTGTTTCATATAGCATTGGCTTAATATACAGTAATGCTCTGTGCTTGGAGGTGGGTGTATGTGGGCTGGGTGTAGGAATGATAGGCCTGGGGGAATTGTTATGATGATAAGCACAGAAAATAAAATACGCAAACTAAAATTCAATTTCCTTCTGAGGTTGTTTCTATTCGTTTTATATTAACAATTTAAAGAAAGGCATGAAATCACTTTTACCAGCACTCTATCATCTTAACAAAATGTTTTTTTTTTTTACTTCTTCGATGCTCTCTATGTATATATATATATATATATATATATTCATGTGTGTTTCATCTTTAATTTGTGCAGAATGGACTCATAATTTTGTCAGTACTTCCTTTAGCTGACCTACAAGATATGTAAGACATGCGGAGTGATAGGTATTATCCTGCAATAATGATGGAGGTGTCCGTGGTGTAATGGTTATCGTCGCAGGATGTGGACACGACGACACGAGTTTAAATCCTGGACGAACCTGATTGCATTTCACATAGCACTAATACCCTTGGGAAAGGTATGAATCCAAATATTCTCCCTCCAGGTATGGGTAAATAGTAGGGCAGACTAGGTTCTTCAGCCTTGGTAAAGCGACTAGTCTAAGAGAAGGAAAACTCTGAATTCAAACCTGTTAAACTCCGCTTAAAAATTGACCTTGTGTCATATCCTGCCCGTGCGGAGGGGTTGGTAAATATGATTATCCTGCAATATCGGTTCATGAACTATTGGCAGGAGATTTAAATTCAGAGTTATCTTTCTCTTAGGTTAGTTACTCACCTAGGCTAGATAGCCCAGTCCATCTTTCATTGCCTCCAAAAGGTATAAACAAAATAGGAAACTGATTCAATTATTTTCCTCTTATGCCACTGATATTATGCACTTGTTGGCAGGGAAAAGTGGTGCTGACTTCGCATATGAGCAAACCACTTTCCAATGTTTACTTCACTTACAGGATTTACACTCTTATATGTTTAAACAGTCAGTGAGGAGCACCTGCAGTAGAAAATTCTGTAAAAAATAGGATCAAAGACTCACTTCTTCCTGAAACAAAAATAGTAAGGCGTCAATAAACTAAATAGTTTTGGCAATGTGACTGGACAGAATAGTCACGTGCCTGTGCTTTCAACTACGTGCGCGTTTTGAATTTGCCCAGCGCAAAATAAATCTTGGGTTTGGAGCCAGTCACGTGACAAAGGCACTTTATATATATATATATATATATATATATATATATATATATATTACGCTCACTAAAGCTCTCTCTCTCACACATTTTTATTTCTTCCCAGCGAGCTACTCACAACTCCAGACAACCCGACAGCTTCGGGCACACAGTCGGAAAAATGAGAAAACATACAGCTAGCAAAACTATGTTCATAGCCATATTGAAATTAGTACAGTTACTATCTTTCAATATGCTAAACTTTCCTTGGACGTTAACGTCGCCTCACACATACAGATACATACAATCAGCCAGCGGGCAAAAGCATGCATTACTGCGATGTACTTTTTAGTTCTCACACTCACTCATATGTAAAAAGGACTTGTTACTTTTTAACTCCCTGTCCGAACGACGAACATACGTACACACAAATATGTTCGAACAACACACATTCGCATAATAGTTGTATTATATTCACATCACATACAAAAATGTCTAACAAACATATTCGTACATTTGCTACGTTGTCTTACGTTTGTGTTTTATGTTATAAAAGAATATCTGTTTTAACCCTCTCGTCATTATCGTTTGTCTAGTCGTCTGTCAATCATACTTAATTTACAAATGTTTAGTATATGGTTAGTTTCCATATCACTATATGTTAATCTATGTAGCGTGGAACAAAATAACAAAACTTCTTTGAAGAACAACAATGAATGGTTTATTTTTATGACAGAAAGTAGATTTGTGTCAGAGTGAGAAAAGTTCTTTTGGTATCCGCAGGGTATCTTCTTTAGCGTGTAGCTGTAGCAGCCGTTATCTTCAGTGAAGATCGTCAATGCTGGAATGTCCCGTGGCAGGCTTTAGGAGAGAGGTCTTTCTTCTCTGCTGGCCGTGTGCTCTCTGTCTGTGGCTGACTTCCAAAAAGAGCTAGAAAAAAATAGTTCTTTAGAGGAAGATGGAATCAATGCGCTCTGCCTGCTGATTGGTCAGTGTGTGACCGAATTGCTTGGCGGGAGCATTGATTCGCGAGAGAAAATAAATCTGTGACTGCTACATATGTTTGCGGGAGCTACACATATAAGGTCACCTCTACATACTCTCATAAATCTGTATCTGTTCATATGGAATTTATATTATGAGTATGTAGCAGAAAGAAATAACTGCAAATTTATTGTTTAGCGCGGGAATTATCTTGGCCGTTGAGATTTCTCTCAGTCTTTTCCTCACTCGTTCTAGCAGCAGAACTGACCAACATCAACATAGGGAGAGCGCATTCAATTTTTGGACCATTGTTTTCTCTAGAAGATCATTCCTTTATCATATATTCATTCCTTCTAGACCAACTGGACCTCGAAGGTTCAAGTTGGATGCTTTTTTCCTGCTCTAACATCCGTAACTGCTTTCTTCCCTTTGTACGACTCACAGTACAGGGTTCTCTCTCAAACTGACATTAAAGTCTTCTAGAACTCTCGTCAACTCATTTGTTTTACTCTCTTTCTTAATGTAACAGGGCTCGACAAATAATTTGCCATTGTTATAAGTAACTTAAATTGTGGCGTATAAGTCAATCTTTTAAGCTGGAAAAAATCTCTAGAAAACTAAGGCCATCTTACAAGGCAAGACTAAAAACCAAATCTTTGCCACAGAGTGGGATCAACCAGTGGTCAATATTTGGATTTTAGCTCTGGCTTATAAGTTGATCTCTTATTTTGAAGAGATTTTTCAGGATTAAAAGATTGACTTACATCCCGCAATTTACAGTAAGTGTTTATCATATTTTGTGTAATGTTATATCTACTGTGTAGATAGAGTAATAAGACGAAGATGAACGATATGTACAAGTGATTTATTACAAGGCTAAGACAGAAATGACAAGTAAAAAAAATGGTGGGTCCTTGGATTACTAAAAGGGGAATAACTCAGCATTAGAGAGTTTTAATTACCTTATTTCACTTAGCTTATTTTATATGGTAATAATGATTTATTATCCTTTTTTGCTGACATGCAAACTTCAGCGTTGTCCTTCACAAGAATGTTAATTTCCTTTTGGGTAGAGCTATCTTATATATATATATATATATATATATATATATATATATATATATATATTTCTTAGCATTTAGCTTATTTTATATGGTAATAATGATTTATTATCCTTTTTTTTTTTTTTTTTTTTTTTTTGCTGACATGCAAACTTCAGCGTTGTCCTTCACAAGAATGTTAATTTCCTTTTGGGTAGAGCTATCTTATATATATATATATATATATATATATATATATATATATATATATTTCTTACACAAGAATGCTGCATGCTGCGTGCAATCCTCAACAAGTCCTGGCAGCGGCACCCCACAAGACACCAACTGTACGGCCACCTGCCCCCTATCACGAAATCTATTCAAGTTAGGAGAACCAGACATGCAGGACATTGCTGGAGAAGCAGAGATGAACTCATAAGAGATGTACTCTTATGGATCCCCACACACGGCCGCGCAAAAGCAGGACGACCAGCACGAACGTACATTCAGCAGCTGTGTGAGGATACAGGATGTTGTCTTGAAGACCTGCCTAGGGCGATGAACGATAGGGAGGAGTGGCGAGAGAGGGTCAGGGATATCCGTGCTGCCAGCACGATATGATGATGATGATGATGATATATATATTTCTAAACTGAGGGCGCCACTTGTATATTTTAAATTCATAACCCATTTTAGTTGAGGCCAATATTTTTCATAACCCATTTTAGCCTTGTATGGAATGTACCATTTTTTTGTGTAAGTCAATCTTGTCATTTTATTTTCTGACCTGCAACAGTCTTGGCTATTGATTAAACAAAGTTTACTTTCCTTTTTGTGAGCAACGGTTTCTACCTTAATTCTAATGTTATTGATGTATTATTCTTTTTGATATTTATTTTGTTAAATTTTTAATTTAAAAAAAAATTGTTTTATTTTCCTCTTCTGATGCATTTTTATAGCAACCTTTCCCCCCCCCTGCCACCCCCCCAAAAAAAACACACCTCCCCGCAAAAGAAATATAAATGAAAATAAAAAGAACAAAAGCAAGGAAATCTGTCATGTTATAAATTAAAAAGTAAAAAGCTTTACAGTTCACCAATTTTTTTTCCAAGTTGAACATTTCCATTAGTTTCTAAATGTATTTTTATGGACTGTCAAAATTTTGGCATTGAGACAATGAGAGTTGCGAATTGCTCTACGAAGCAAACTAAACTCTGTGTTTCTCTTTCGCTGATGAGACAACAAATGGAAAAATTGATCAAAAGTTTCTAAATGAACGAAGAAAATCTAACAATCTAATAAAAAAGGGTCCTTCCATCCACAGTAACCATTATAACTCCTTTGTGATTATTCATCTTAACTGAGTGTGGCACAAGATCAAATAGGTATGAGGGAAATTGAAAAGATATTTTATTAAATTGTGTCATAAAATCTTTTAGAAGAATTCATTCAAAATTTATTCCCCTTATTACTTTTGTGTTGATAGACTTAATCATTAATAAATTATAATTTTCAATTTTTTTAGTGCGAAAAAAAGCCAAATAAAAAAAGGGAGGAGACGGAAGAGAAAATTGCAATTTGTGTATTGGAAAAGTATTTGTTGTTTTTTGCTAATCACAACAGGTTATGAGGCAAGGGTGCCTCACATAGTGTAATGGTTAGCGAGCTATGACAGCGAATGGTGCTTAATAAATGATTAAATGATTGATAACAGAATTTGCCGAATTTGTTTGTTTGTTATTTAATGGCAGATCAACCTTCTCAGGTTATTTAATGCCAAATCCATACTTTTAGAAGGACAGTACTGGTACTATTAAACCCATAGATGGGAGGATTAGAAGGTTCATACCTTTCCCAAATGTATTTGTCCGAAAGTGAACGTAATAGCGCGACTTGAGATTCCGCAGTCCAGTGCTTTAACCATTACACCAACCCCCATATTGAGCTGAAGACTTTGAATAAATCAAGATTTGCTTCTTGTATTTGTTTGTTTTTTAAATAGAAATTACTGGAAATATTTAACTTCTTTTATTTAAGAGAACAATAGATTATTTTGGCCGTTATCTTCAGTGATTCCAAAATTTTTAGGGTGGCGACCTCCTTGGAAACTAAGTACATCCCTAATGTACCCCACTACAATGAGCACCCCTCTCTTTCTATTGCAAATATAAAATAACTAATCTAACTCACGTATCTAGATGCTTAGCACTAGCAGACATAAAAAGGTGACGATTACCAGTCTCTATGGTGTCTTCTGTCCAGATCATATCACCGTAATATAAACAAATGTTAATTTAATTCTTTGAAAAGTATTAAAATTTCTTTTACTTAGATTTTGTAAAAAGATCTCTTAGTTCGGATAATATCATAATACTTCCTGGCTCCTTGAATCTTCACACCTCACCTCAAGGTGACTGTACCATTATCTTTGGGAAGGACTTTTAAACTAACACACCCTCTATTCTCCCTAAAATTGCCCAAGATTGAAGCTTTTTTCATTATTTCGTAAATTATTCAAATGAATATCCTCATCTTTGTTTTTTTATCATTACGTTTCAGTCAATGTACGCTTTCCCTTGGCCATTATTGAAATCCAGATTATTTTATTTTATTTATTTTACATAATTTGTTGGAAACTCCTCAGTCGAAACTTTTTACAGATTTGAGTCTCTGAGTCTTATACTGACATCGGAAAATCTCAGCTCAGAACTAAAATAATGCATCACCCACCTGAGGAAAACCAAAGAATAAATCAACTGGTTAAGACTGTGTTGATCACAACAAGCCAAACTTGGTGGCTGAGGTAGTAACATATTTTTTGCACTGCTGCAAGTAACCACATCCAATTAAAAACCTGCATTTTCAAAGCTGATTTTTAAGGCAGACACATTTTTCATCTGGTGTTACACAATCTTTTTGTTGGCTATTTTATTCCTCTTCAGCCTTGTGCTGAACTAATCTTTATCACACACTGGTGTGAAGAACTCACAATGGATGAAATAAATAATAATAATAATAATAATAATAATAATAATAATAATAATGACACCTTGGGAAAATTGAATATGATGCACTAGGCCTTACATCAGAGAGATGACATAGACAGATTATATGTGTCAAGAGAAGAGGACTCACTAGTATTGAAGAGTGTGTGGATGCATCTATATGGGAACTTGTTGGGGGACATATATTTATGGTAGATATGTTTAGTCCCCCAAAATTTAATGTTAATAAAGTTTATATAAGTTTTGCTTGGAATAAGGCACATGGAGACAAAGTGGTAAATGAAGGAAGCCAATGAGTGAAGGATATGAAACGGCGCGGACAAAAGGAACATTCAAAAGAAGGCGACAAACAAAACAAATTTATATACTATAATAAAACAGACATTGATACATAAAAAATAGTCGTGTGTGTGTGTGTGTATGTGTGTAACTAACACAACTAAACTACAAAAAGGTTAATGACGGAAACGTCCTATTAAGTTGGATTACATATTTAAATGTCTTTCTTTTTGTGGTTCGAAAAAGTCTCATAGTCAATGTATATTGAAGAAAAGAATGTCTGCGAGGTTTATCCATTTTTTTGTTTTTCACTCCTGTTGATGAATAAGAAGAATGTCACACTGAAGAGAGCGTGTCAGCGCTGCAATGAAAATTGTGAAAAAGAGAAAGAGTGCTTGAAGACGACGTATTTATAGAAAATACGTGTCTTGGAAATGGCTCCAAACGCAGGACGAAATTTACGCGCGGACGTAGTTTTACGCAGGTCACGTGGTTCTACTGGCCATTGGTTTCCCGAGACTGAATATGTGTGCGTCCGCCATCTTTGTTGTGGGAACAAGTGACATACCGCCCAAATTAAATTATAGGAGTGTAAAGTCCTATAAACTCGAAGACTACATGAAAAAGAACAAAGAAAGACTAATTACAATCACCAGTAATAACCCTTATAACATAAGTCCAATAATCTACATAGCTACTCCGTTGTGTATTATTAATTTTCACTTTAATATAATTGGTCCTTATAACGTTCTTTTGTGCTACAATTAGAAGAGATTTAGTTTCTCTCTTAATATTTCCCTTTCGTAATCATGTCCAGATCTTCTCATTTGAGATTTCGGCAGCTTGTTGCCTGAAATACTCATACAGTTGTTTTTCTTTTCATTTCTGTTTCCCCATTTTCGTAATTCTGTTTGGCCTTATGTTATAAGGGTTATTACTGGTGATTGTAATTAGTCTTTCTTTGTTCTTTTTCATGTAGTCTTCGAGTTTATAGGACTTTACACTCCTATAATTTAATTTGGGCGGTATGTCACTTGTTCCCACAACAAAGATGGCGTAGTGTAGCCAAAGTCGAGTTTGCTATTTGAGGAGAGAAACGTTGAAGTCACCGTGAGTTTGTGGTTCTGGTTGTTTCGGGGAGAAGCGTGAATGTCTCCAGAAAATGTTGCCCAGAGGTGTAGTCGCTAGGTGTCGGAGCGGAATTCGGCATCGCAGTCGACATAGCCAATTTTGGGGGTGACGTAAAGTTGTCCCTGTGTGTGGCGTATTGATGTCATCTAATTCATATTCAACTGGGAACCCTTGGTCTAAGAGCGGACAGCGAGATGTCTGCACTGAACGAAGTTGTTCAGCCAAAGAGAGTTTGACAGTTTCCCCAATTTGTGCTGCCTGGAAGGTGGTCCGGTTTGAATAGAATAAGTCATCCTGATTGGGTAAAATTATGCATCGACCCTAACAGTCGAATTAAATTACGCGCCAAACAAAAATGCTAAATTCTTCCTGCTACAGATGAATCGAGACCATCCAGACTATTGGGATCAGTCAAAATATTGAGAAGAGTCCGTGAGACGGGAGTAGACTTGCTATCACTCAGGCTCCTTGTGAAAGGCTATCATCTGACGCTGGTGTGAAATACTCACAAGGAATATTATAATAATATTAATAATAATAACAAGACCTAACAAACAAACAAATATTAAAATAATTCAAAGAATAATAAAAAATTATTTAGTGTCAGACAGAAATTTTGCAAGGTGGAACAAACTCTTTTTAAGTATCCAGGAGCGCGTTATTTAATACTTGAGGGTTTCATGCCAAAATTGAACTTAAATCCACAATTAAATCTTTTCAATAAACATTGTGGTATTACAGGAAATTTTAAAGTTGTATTTTTTTCCTTTTATATGAGCCGTGGGTAGAACAATATGGTTATAATAAAAAAATAAATCAAGTCAACAGCTTTTGGAGTTTAATTATGTAAACATAATTGAACCTGGTTGCTAATCTCAAGCTATCCATATTTACCCAACCCCTCCGCTCGGGCAGGATATGACACAAGGTCAATTTTTAAGCGGAGTTTAACAGGTTTGAATTCAGAGTTTACCTTCTCCTAGACTAGTTGCATCACCAAGGCTGAAGAATCTAGTCTGCCCAACTATTTCACCCATAGCTGGAGGGAGAATAATTGGATTCGTACCTTTCCCAAGGGTATTAGTGCTATGTGAAATGTAGTCAGTCTCGTCCAGGATTTGAACTCGTGTCACCGTGTCCATTTCCTACGACGATAACCATTACACCACAGGCATCTCCAAGCTATCTGATTATGAATGCAGGTAAATATATTCAGAAATATTTTATTCCCAATGCACCAGAATGATCAGATAACTAGAAACTTTATACAAAGCAACAAGCCTAATCAACTAATGAAATGAGCTTTTCCTCCCTCTCTCTCTTAAGGGAGGAGGAGGAGGCCGTCAGAAATTGACGGGTCCCTCCTTGACTCTCAGCTTGGTACCAGCTGAATTCCTTCTCTTAAAGACCTTGGTTATAATTTCCGACAACATTCATCAAAACATTTTTTTTTTGACGAGATGTGATTTTTTTTTCTTTCCAGAAATGAATGCAAGGGTTTTGAATCAAGCAATCAAAATTGTTATCCTCGTTGTTGATGCAGCTAACTTTATTTCCTGAGTTTATATTGAAAGACCGGTCTCTCTCTCTCTCTCTCTCTCTCTCTCTCTATCTCTCTCTCAATTCATTTGCTTCATGCTTAAATGATTCACATAACGGCCAAACAATCACAAGCAGATGCCGTTCCCTAATCAATGAAATACTCTGACATATTTCCACGGGGAATTCTTACCGAGTCTTTTTCTTCACAAAATGTGTTTGTTTTTCTATTTCTGTTTTTGCCGTTGTTATTTGTCGATAGAATTGACAAATGAATCATTTTGAACTTTGCACACCTTCCACCATCCACACCCGCCGTCTGCCCAAATCAATTTATTTAAAAAGCAGCTACTCCGTGTCACAATCGGACGCGTTCCAGTAAGGCAGAGAGACGCTTTTACAGATTCTGGAGCGAGGCCAAGTTTTGTGCCGATGCTTTTCAGATTGTAAGTTTGAAGATGTTTCGTATATTTATTTACATAGACTTTTTTTGTTTACAATTTTATTGAATGTATTTGTATATAAAAACACACACGCATCCAATCACTGTCTGTGTACGGAAGCATCCCGTGGAATGCCACAGGATTTAAGCGTTAAAGAGTGGGTAGGTGTGAAAGATGTGTTTGGGTGTATTTATTTTATTTTTCATTTTTATATTTGGCTTCTTTCGTCTGTTAACTCCACTGCAAATATATTTACTCACATACATACAAACTGGAGTATCATCATTTTTAATGTCAATTATAAACTAGCTACCTTACGTGGGGTAATGATTAGTAAAGTAGGCAACTAGGCGGTTATTGTGGGCGAGTTCGATTCTCACTGGTTGCACCATACTTTTAGCCTTGTGCCCAGCATACTATTGTCAATTAAAAGTTTATATCGAACGGTTTCAAATGGTAATTTTTTTTCTTTATTAAAGTTCAATCCACATCACAGAAAATAGAGATTTAACAATTATATTTTTTAAGTATCTTACGAAGTTGATATTGCCCTGTGAAAAATTTCAGTTTTGTAAAAGAAGTATTTAAAAAATTCAGATGACTGATATTTAAGAGTTTTATCTAAACATTTTTTTAGAACTAAACCATAATACTATTAATTTTTACATTTTCAACCTGGAGAATCACCTATGAATGTAATCAGTAATAGTTAATTAAATTTAATCATTTTAATCCGATAGATATTTTTTTCTTTTCATATTTATATTTAAAATCTGTAATGGCGCATTGGTCTAGTGGGTAGAGTGTTCGCCAATGACCCGGGAGATCGGAGTTCAATCCCAGGTAAAGTCATACCAAAGGTGCCCGTGGTGTAATGGTTATCGTCGTAGGAAATGTACACGGTGACACGAGTTCAAATCCTGGACGAGACTGATTGCATTTCACATAGCACTAATACCCTTGGGAAAGGTATGACTCCAATTATTCTCCCTCCAACTATGGGTAAATAGTAGGGCAGACTAGGTTTTTCAGCCTTGGTGAGGCAACTAGTCTTGGAGAAGGAATACTCTGAATTCAAACCTGTTAAACCCCGCTTAAAAATTGACCTTGTGTCATATCCTGCCCGGTAAATATGAATACCAAAGACTCAAAAAATGGTACTTGATGCCTCCTTGCTTAACACTCAGCATTATAAGGTACGGATCAAGGGTAAAGTGGAGCAGCACCCTTCCCTCTCGGTGTTGTTGCTAATGAAAAGGGAGCTTTCGGGTCGACCACGGTCACCAACTTTACTTACTACGAATACCAAATTTGGTAACTTTCTATCAAACCGTTTGGCTGTCAATAGAAGAGACTCAGTTTTCAATTATATATATATATATACACACAAAGTTATGTCGTTAAGGTTGAGAACTTAGTTAAATTTTGATCTAAAAATTGCAGTGTATAATGTTTGAACAATGTGATTAATATTCACGGTAGAATTAAGGGCATTGACAAAGAAAATAAAGGTGTTCAGTAAAATAAATGTTTTTTTCATTGTTAGGCAGCTGACTGATAGATCTGCCTATGTATATATCATAGTTTAGCTTCGCGAACAACTTTTTTTTATGAGAAAAGATTTCGTGTGCGTTGCAAGTTAGCAACTGTGAAGCCAAAACTGTGTAGTCCATTAAGGGTAGTTGCAGGAAAAGGTCTGTTAACTGGAGGTAGTTTTATGGCGTTGTCTTTTCTCTGCGGTTTAGAAACGAAGAAAACTGTCAAACCTGTACAATAAAATTTTTGAAGGTTGAATGCAGCGTGTGCACTACCGTTTCCACACATAAAACCAGGTGTTTTCTGGCATGACCGAACAATTTTTCTGTTGGAGTTCCCTTCAAGGTAGATGACCGGGTTGGATTAAAAGACCTACTGCCCTTATATATATATATATATATATATATATATATATACCACACATGCATAAAGTCTATCTGCAAAGTATTGAGCTATCTTGAATATCTTGAGAGCTAATTGTTCTGTGTTGATGTAACCTAGCAACCAACCAGAAAGGGCCTTACTGTGAATGATGGAACAGATACTCTCTTGTGGGGTTACTCAGTTGGTTATAAGATGCCATTGTGTGATCTTACACACTTGTGTGACTGTTACATTCACAAAAACCGAATGACAAGATTAGTGAATTCTTGTGAAGAGCTTATTGGTAAAATGGATCTCCCATGTCTGCCAGCTCCCTCTTCAGCCAGGATTCGGTTTGTTGACAACTTCTGGCTTTTTCTAAAGCTACAACCACCAGAGAAAAGAAGGAGATATCGTTTGTGGACGAGATTAAGAAGAACGCGACGTATAAACTGGTGAAAATCCTGAAGTAAAACTTTGTTTTGAAAAATGGAAGTAATGCTGGGATAAGGGTGAAAGGTTTTATGGAGAGTACATAGGAGGGGACTTAGGCTCTACTGTATGAAGTTAGTTGGTTGTTTTTATGGGATATCAACCATTGTAGGTTATTTAATGATAAATCCTGATTGTACATATATATATATATATATATATATATATATATATATATATATATATGATTTGTAAACACATTTTGTAGTTAAGATTCTTAAATGAGCCTAAGCTTTTATTTTGCATACAGTTAAATGGTTTCAATTATTGCTATATAACAGTCACAATTTAACATCAGTCATTTGTTTGTACACATAGTTTGTTCTATTTGACCCATAGATAGAACCCTATATGCTACTATTTTGGGTCAGAGTGGACTTGGGAGCAATGGCAATGAAGAAGTATTCCAAATTCCCCAAATCTCCAAGGCTGGAGTCTTGCCATAAGATTGTTTAATGTCATATCTAGAACACTCGTTGGGGGAAGGGTTTACCGCTCTACAAAGATGCTGTCGGTGTATTCTACAGCCCCAGCCAACTGGGTTGGTATAGGGTAGAGTATTTTTCTTAATTTTTTAATAGCTAGATTATTTTCAGACAGACCTCGTATATACATGAATTTGTTAAGTTATTGATTCTCCTAGGCTGCTTATCTTAATACTTAATCAATGGATATAATCAAAATTTTTGAACTCTTTTTTGTCTTATTTAGCGACCAGTGGTCAAAAACCAGATTATCTTAATGGTATAATTTTTCTGTTAATTACGTTTTAATGTGTGCAAACTTGCTATTTCCATCAATTGATAAGTGCAGATTTTAACAGCCAACTGGACAATCCAAATATAATTTGACACACCATATTTACATGGGTCATGTTTCATTTACTCTCACTATTTACTATGTGGGATAGGATCAAGTGGGCTTAGGTATCGATGACTTTAAGGTTAGTCTTCATATATTTGTTGTATCTAAGTACCAAAACTCACCGCCACAATTATAAGAGAATGAGGAACACCTTTCGAACAGTTGTAGCAGAGGAAATGTATTATGGTTTAACATTTTCTTGTACCGAACTATATAAAACAAATCATGATGAATTGACATGTTTATTGAAGACGCAAACTTAATTGAAGGGATACAGGAATTATATGAAATATCAAGAGTACATTAAAGAGAGAAATTCCTATCTAGTAATTGAAGAGTCCTTTATAGAATGAAAAGGATTGTATGAGGACTTACATCAAAGCATGGTACCGCGTGTAGTATGACACAAGGTTTGTTGGGATGAGAATTTCCATTGTCAGGAGATGTGCACGCACAAGTGTGTGCGTGCTTTCTGGTTGTCGAGGCAGGAACAAAGAGGGAAAGTTTCGGCTTTGCTGAAGGTTTTATTATACTACTTTGGTCACATTACCTGGTGGTCATAAGAAGTACTATTTTGGAAAGCAATAGATGTAACTCCTTTTACTGGAAAGTGTTTTTTTTTTATTTTGAACAAAGTATAATGAGAATATTAAACAGTAATAAAGAATGCTTTTATTGCAAACAAGAATGTCCTTGTGCTTTTCTCTATGAATAATGAGATCCATCTAACCAGACTAAGCTAAGAATCTTAAACTCATTTTGATTCTGTGTTCTTATATTGAAGTATAACCTTTGATTTTACAATAACACTGAGTGCATTATTATCATATTTACCAACCCTGCTGCTCAGGATATGACACAAGGTCAATTTTTAAGTGGAGTTTAACAAGTTTGAATTCAGAGTTTTCCTTCTCCTTGACTAGTTGCCTTACCAAGGCTGAAGAATCAGTCTGCCCTACTATTTACCCATAGCTGGAGGGAGGATAATTAGATTCATACCTTTCCCAAGGGTATTAGTGCTATGTGAAATGTAGTCAGTCTCGTCCAGGATTTGAACTCGTGTCTCCGCGTCTATTTCCTACGACGATAACTATTACACCATGGGTACATTATTATTATCATCAATTCTTTATTATGAATTTATCAAAATAGAGTGTATCTAAAATTCTAAATTTCAAATCTAATTACCTCCAGTTCCACACTTTAACCACTGAGCTTCTATTTAGAGGATATTTACATTACCTCGTCAGTAGAATGCTACTCATAGTTCATTAAACAAAGGGTTGGTTGGCATTTGTGTATCTGTGGGTGTAAGCCCCAAACAGCTCTGGTTCCCAAAGCCATTTGCTTTGTGGGTGTCAGACTACAACTTCTTTGGTGAAATGCAAGAAGTCCTTACACAGGGTTGAAATCATCGGGACTAGGCTTGCTTCATGTGTGTGTGTGTGTGTGTTTTTTTTTTTTTTGTGGTATCTTGTTAAAGATAAGAACATAGCTGAAGGATTACTGTAGAAAACACTGACTGTTTCACTGCAGAGGGGAAAGACCCCCACCAACGAGTGTTCCGGATATGACACTAAACAATCTAATGCTAAGGTTCCAGTAATGCTGGAGCTTTGTGGGATGTGGAGTACCCCTTCATTGCCATTGCTTCCAGGTCCACACTGGCCTGGAGTGGTAGCACCTGATCATATTTACCAACCCCTCTGCTCGGGCAGGATATGACACAAGATCAATTTTTCAGCGGAGTTTAACAGGTTTGAATTCAGAGTTTTCCTTCTCCTAGACTAGTTGCCTAACCAAGGCTGAAGGACCTAGTTTGCCCAACTATTTACCCATAGCTGGAGGGAGAATAATTGGATTCGTACCTTTCCCAAGGGTATTAGTGCTATGTGAAATGCAATCAGTCCAGGATTTGAACTCGTGTCGCCGTGTCCACATCCTGTGACGATAACCATTACACCACGGGCACCTCCATATAAGGGTCCTATCTATGGGTCAAATAGAACTAAACTGTGTACTTATGCTGAACTGAATTGCTTGAAATAGGACTATTTTGACATTTAAAATGTATACTTGTGCCATACTGAATTGTTTGAAATAGAACTTTTTTTTGACATTGAAACTGTGTAGTTATGCTAAACTGCATTGTTTGAAATAGAACTATTTTGACATTTAACTGTGTGTAAACAAAAAACTATACTTATACTGAACTGAATTGTTTGAAATAGAACTGTTTATATGTATAAAAATAGATTTGGCATTATATAACCTACTATGGTTGATGTGCCATAAAACCAAACCAAAACAGCTGAAGGAAATGACATCACCCTGCAATCCCAACTCAATTTCTAATTACTTTTCGTACCTGAATTCAGTCCTTATGATACTTGAAAAACCAGTTTGATCTCCATTCTGATGAAATCACTCTTGAGCTATCTCTTCTATTCTTTGCCTCTGAAGAATTTTATTCATATAGAGAGATTAACTATTTACAAGAATCAAGCAGTTTACCATTTATTGATGAGTAAAATCTGGAAGTTGTTTGCCGTCTAATGAGACTTTGGGATTTTAACTCTTGTCATAAATTGATCTTGTTTGGTTAATAAAATTTTGTTAAGGGCAAAAAAGGACCGATTAGACAAACACCAATATTATTGACTTGTTCTGATATAAGGTTTCAGAAAAGTTAAGAGTTGATCAATAAATCTCTATTTGGCAAATCCAGAGAAGAAATATATTGTGGGAGGTTGAAACTGAAAACATTATGATACCATCAGGTAGTTTTCTGTTGATAGTAGATGTATGTATGGTGTTGAGATAGGCTGGAAAGAGAGGATGTTGTATGTATGGTGTCGAGAAAGACTGGAAAGAGAGGATGTTGTATGTATGGTGTCAAGAAAGACTGGAAAGAGAGGATGTTGTATGTATGGTGTCGAGAAAGACTGGAAAGAGAGCATGTTGTATGTATGGTGTCGAGAAAGACTGGAAAGAGAGCATGTTGTATGTATGGTGTCGAGAAAGACTGGAAAGAGAGGATGTTGTATGTATGGTGTCGAGAAAGACTGGAAAGAGAGGATGTTGTATGTATGGTGTCGAGAAAGACTGGAAAGAGAGGATGTTGTATGTATGGTGTCGAGAAAGACTGGAAAGAGTGGATGTTGTATGTATGGTGTCAAGAAAGACTGGAAAGAGTGGATGTTGTATGTATGGTGTTGAGAAAGACTGGAAAGAGAGGATGTTGTATGTATAGTGTCAAGATAAGCCTGGGAAATATACTTTAAGTTTCATCATCCATTCATTTTTAAAAGTTGCTTTGTATAGTTTAATTTCTTGTTCTCCTTTTCTTGTATCATCATCTCTGTAAAAACACTACATTCCAACCGAATGACAGGACTAAGTGTTATGTTCCTGTATTAGTAATGTAAATGAGAGAAGAGGCAAAATTAGAAGAGTTCCTTTATTTTTTATTTAAGGAATTAGCTCTTTTAGCTGACTTTTATTTTAAGAAGCATTGTAGAAGTCATAGTGAAGGAGATGTTTTTATTATCCTTGCATTCATTTTCAATATGGGAGGTTTTGTTGTTTTCTGTCTTAGTATTTTCCTCGCAACTCGACTGTTGACATGTGTGTCTCATAATATATGTGTAATGTAATTGTAAAGGAACTGTCCTAGATGTTTGTACTTTTTCCTTATGAAGCTGCATTGGACTATCCCATTTTTTGTGCTGGGGTGGCTTGATACAGTATAGAAGCCTTAAGTATTTCTATAACTATAAGCCTAACCACAAGTTCTATTGCTAACATTTCATTTTAGCAAAAATAGTTTAGTTCTATTTGACCCATTGATAGGACCCTATCAGATGCTACTAATCTGAGCTAGAGTGGACCTGGGAGTGGTGGCAATAAAGGGGTACTCCACATTCCCTAAAGCTCCTGCATTACTGAAGCCTCAACATCAGATTGTTTAGTGTCCAATCCAGGACACTCATTGGAGGAGTCTTACCCCTCTGCAGAGATGCAGTCGTTGTGTTCTATAACCTCAGCTGACTGGGCCAGATGTAAAGATGAATGAATAAAAAAAGTATTTACAACAAAATATGTGTAACATGGCTCCTAAAAATGTGGCCTGCTAGTAAAAAGATGGAGATATTAGTCTGGGGGAATTAATGAATTCAATTGAAGAATAAAACTATAAATCAGTTAATGGGAACAAATCCAAACAAACAAATAATGTCAAACTCGATGGACCTTGAAAGGCAAAAGGAAAAACAAAAAGCAAAAACAAATGTTTAAAATGGTGGAAGAGAAATAAACATTTCTCGTGAAAATGTTTTATGAGTATATTTGTATTAAAGGGAAAATTTATGGCTGTAAATGTTCGATTGGCTGAAATTTATGCGTGAGAAGATTTTTTCGTGTCTTGTAACGGCACATCGCCAAACGAAATAACAATATTCAATTTGAAAATGGGTCTTCTCAGTCTGTCACGAAGTTGAATGATTTTCTTCAACTTTGACGTTCAGTCAGCACTTTTGGTTGCAGGGGAGGGGAGCATAGGCAAATCTGTTAGTCCCCCCTCTCTCAGTATATTTTATTGGTGCAAAAAAAAAAAAAAAAAATTGAGGGAACACCTTATGTAGAAGAAAGAAAACTTAGTAGTGTATATATATATATATATATATATATATATGTGTGCGTGTGTGTGTGTTGATGTATCAGGAAATTATATTTGTATTCAGTTGGCCTTTTCTAAAATTGTAGAAAGAGAGAATAAGAAACTAAAGACCTTAATGGTTAGAAGACCTAAGCAAATCTATGTCTTTCTCTCTCTTTTCATATTTATATATATTGTTAACACAAAAAGTAAAAATTGTACAAAGAGAGAATAAACAACTAAAGACCTTGATGATCAGTGGACATAAGCAAATCTATTAGTCTTTCTCTCTCATTTTTTTTTTTGCACAAACTTTATTTAAAAGAAAAAATATGACTGATATATATTGTGATAAAAAAAAAAGACACAGAAATAACTTTTTGTATAAATGTAAACTTTTTTCAGTGGAAAAGACTTTTTTCTTGCATAGGTTGGGATTTTGGAAAAATTTTTTAAATGTAATTTAGTTTGATTTATACACCATTCTCATTTGTATAATTTGATGTAGTCCGATGCTTGCTACATTTAATTTTTTTTTAACTTTTCAAATTTTTTCTGCTCTTGAGAAGAAAACATCTATAAAGTTTTGGGATCAATAAAGAACCAATAATTTCAGGATCATACGTCAGTGTATTATGGGATTCTGTGTAAAGCAACTTTTATAAGAATTCTCTGAAGGAAAAAAAGGCACCAAGAAGATATTGGTTTGGGATAGTGATGACTATAGTTACTATGTCAACTGCTCAGATAGTAGACAAAGGAAAACATTTTTTGTGCTTTTGTTATGTGGAAAGGTAAAAAAAATCAAAAAGAGTTGGTCAACATGAGTAAAATAAAAGTCATATCTTTTGAGACATGAATTAAAAGAAAGAGGTGGTATATTATGATGTAATGAGGGCATCACCTGATTTTGAAAGTGTGGGTTAATATGAAATGCATGCCAAAGCCACTTCATTGACAATTGACACTGTAAACAGGAATGTTTATACTTGAAAGGAATTTTGTATCTCAGAATCGGGATTCTAAATATCAATATATTCTCAAGCCGTTTTGATCAGCTCATCAACAGAACAGCATGGCAAAAAATGCATGAATAAAACACAAATAAAGTCAGCACTAGAAAGGAGATTGATAAGGTTAGTAGAGTTATTTCCTTTGAACAGGACCTTTGGGAAGGGAAGTGGCAGATTTAGTTATTTAGTAAGGATTTCAGATGAGGAAAAAGAGTGATTGTTTGTTCTATGAATATTTAATGGATTGTTGTACAAAAAGTTCTACAAATACTTGAGATAGGGAACAACAGGTACAGTAAGATGTTGAATGCCAATGTGCCAGACTAAGCAAAGCTTAGTAAATAAGAAGCAGACATTGGATGCCATCTAGAAGACTTACCAAGTGTGATGGCTGAGAGGGACAGATAGTGAGAGAGAGTCACACATTGATGATGATGATTTGTAATCAAGACATGTACATTTTTTAATTAACAAAGATTGTAAATGAGTCTTTTTTTTGAAAAAGGAAATAAGTAGATCGGATTTTTTTTTTTTACATTTATGTGTTAGTCTCATGTGTGTGAACACAGTATTGATCTCTTAGACAGATACTTCATCAAGTCATAAAAATAATTCCCTTGGACCTCAGGCGGCTGTCCTCCCTAGGCTATTATCTGCTTCAGCAAGGCTTGTTTTAGAGGAATATAAATGGATCCCAAGGCATTTTTTCAATTGCTGGGCATGTATGGGCTCTAGCACTGTGCTTGGTACCCACAATAAAAAGGCCTTGTGCCATACTCTGGCATACGTTGGGGATCCAACAAATAAGTCATAAAAACAATATTGATGGTTTGTTAAGGTTTTAGATGTCTCAACTTTTCTTGAATAAAAAATCATTCCATGAAATCCTCCAAATCCATAAAGCCTCCCTTCTTTTTTTTGCATAATCTTTTGTGATTAAAGAAAGAAAGAAAGAAACAACTCAAGGCAGATGTGGATTGTTTTGAAAGTTTCAGGGGTTAAAATAAGGAATTTTCAGAAGCAAAAAGTTGATTGGTGTTTCAGAGACAATAACTGTGTTTGTTAGGAATAAAAACGCAAAATGAAGAATTTAATTACACTTCACTGGAGACAGCTTCCTTCCCCTTTTTCAGATTTTCTACGCAATAAATACGTAAGCATTTGCTGTCACTGCACTCAAAAGGGCTTGAACCTTAAAGAGCTTTGATTCCTTTCTTCTTTTATACATTAATGTTAAAATGAAAAAAAAAAAAAAATCAGAGAGAGAGAGAGAGCAAATTGACTTATATTGCAGATTTTAAAAGTGTACAGATAAAAATAGTCCTAGACAATCTTCCTAAACAATTTTTAGCTTGAAAAAATATATTTAAAAAATTGAAAGATTAAAATCAAAAGAAGATTTTTTTTAGCTTACCCCCCCCATAAAAAACAAAACAAAATATTTAGAGAATAAAAACTTTACTCACTACCATTCTAACCACCAGAAATGAGAAAAAACTGAGATATTTGGTAAGAAAAGAGACAAACTGACAGAGAGAGAGAGAGAGTAGGTAAAAAAGAGACTAAGTGTAAAAGCAAAGAGAAACCTGAGTGTATAAGAGAGAATCACATAGTGAGAGGGGTTGAGAAAGAGAGAGAGAGAGAAAGTGAGTGATGGCAAGAAAGAAGAAGTATAAGAATATTTTATTTACCAAATTCTCTTTAAAATTTGACCTTTTTGAATTTTTTCGATAAAGAAAAAAGTTAGAAAACTGAAGATCAATGTGAATAATACCGAAAAAAAATATAGTGAAAAAAGATAGAACAGAAATTTTTTAAATTGAAAAAGAATATTGAAAATTCCCTTCTTTCTTTCTTCATCCCTTCTCCTCTTTCCTCTCTTGTATTGCTTTCTAGTCAGCTGGGGAAGGGTTAAAGGTTAATGCTTCTTTGATTCAAATTTGCAAAGCTTCAAAGGATTTTTGTTGGTGAGGGTTTGGGATGAAAACATAATAGGCTGCTGAAAGGGTTGCTCTAGTCTCTAAGTGCTAGGTGACTGGGTTGTGTTAGAAAATGAAGACATGTGGGATAACCAGACTCTGGCAAATGGTGCAGACAGTGCTTGGAGAGAGCAGTTGGCTAGCTGACCAGCCTATCTTGCAAAGAACAACTATTAAAAAGACCCCCCCCCCAAAAACAACAACAGAATGTACAACTTGCATGTGTATGTGTACAAATAAATATATATTTATATTTACGTGTGCTAGAATATGAGAAATGGCCAAAAGCATATAAAAATTAATAATCTCTGTGATCCAATGATCCTTGAAGTTTTGGTCTAGATTGTTTTGTTTTTGTTTAATGGCATATCAAATTTCATGGGTTATTTAATACCAAAGACATTCTTGGAGAAGAACATCAGTAGTACTATTTAACTCATAGCAAGAGGGGAGATAAAATGGGTTTACACCTTCCTTAAGGGCATTAGACCAAAAGTGAATGTAATAGCATGCCTGGAGCTTAAACTCTCTTACTACAATGTCGCAGTCTAGCATAATAGCCACCATAACACTGGGATTTCTCTCTCTGAAGTTTTTTCTGACATACCTTACGACTTGAAAGAGTCTGACAGGATGATGCTGTGTTAGTATGTAATATGGTGCACAAATAGTATTGATCCCCAATGAGGATATAATATGAGGAGGTACAGAAAACTTCTCAAGAAAAGAATGACCTTGAGCCATGAAATGTACATGTTTTTTTCACATATTCATCTTAAGAGTTCAAGAAACTTGGCATACCATTCTTTAAGTTTCAATACCCCTTCCAAAAAATCAATTTAAAAAAAAAAAGGTAATTTTTTTTTGGTTGGGCTGGGAACTTTTCAGCAAATATTTATATATAAAATGGTAACTATCGGATAGTGAAGCAGTTGAAATGGTACTAATTGTGTGTGTTTAAAAGGGAAAGCATGAAACCTAAAACTCCCTTATCAACAAATGTTCCTATTCATAAATGAAAAAGAAAAATAATATTTTAATGAAAACAGAGAACAAAATTTTGGCAGTATTTGATGCTACAAACCTAAAAACAATAACATCGTTAGGTTTTGGTTTGATTGTGTTTTATGGCATATCAACCATTACAGGTAATTTAATGCCAAATCCTCTTTATCATATTTACCCAACCCTTCCACTCGGGCAAGTTATGACACAAGGTCAATTTTTTTAAGCGGAGTTTAACAGGTTTGAATTCAGAGTTTTCCTTCTTCTAGACTAGTTGCCTCACCAAGGCTGAAGAACCTAGTCTGCCCTACTATTTACCCATAGCTGGAGGGAGAATAATTGGATTCATACCTTTCCCAAGGGTGTTATTGCTATGTGAAATGCAATCAGTCCAGGATTTGAACTCATGTCGCTGTGTCCAATTCCTGCGACGATGACCATTACACCATGGGCACTTCCAAACACCATGGGCCAAATCCTCTTTATACATATACACGTATATCAAATATATATGATTTGTAAACACATTTTGTTGATGACATTTTTAAATGAGCCTAAGCTCATTCTTTTGCTCACAGTTAAATGGGTTCGAGTATTGCTATGTATCACTAACAATTCAATCAAACATCACTCATTTGTTTACACACAGTTAAATGATCAAACAGTTCTATTTCTAACAATTCAATTTAGCATAAGTCATTTTTTTGCAATCAGTTTAAATGTCAAACAGTTCTATTTGACCCATAGATAGGACCATATCAGGTGCTACTACCCCTGGGCCAGAGTGGACCTGGAAATGATGTCAAAGAAGGGGTAACTTGCATTCCCCAAAGCTCCAACATTACTGGAGCTTTGCCATCAGATTGTTTAGTGTCATATCAGGACACTTATTGGGGAAGTCTTACCCCTCTGCAGAGATGCAGTCAGTGTACTCTGCAGCTTTAGGGTCTTGCTAAAAAATTCATTTATATAAGTAAATAGGTATTATTTTGTTCTGGATGGCAGGTAAATAGTTGCCTGCTTATTTTTTTCTCAGTTTAACCTTTTTTCTTCTTTTTTGGCTTTGCAGATTTTTACCTGCCTATTCATTTATACAACACAAAAATAAATGAAAACTGTCAGATTTTGATTTTAATTTTTTCCATCTCTCTTTTATAGATGAGCTGATCCCATTCAAAATTTATGGTGAGGAATGAGGAGAGAGATGAGATTGGTTGTTTGAAGTTAAGGGTGAAGAGGATATCAAAGTTATATCAACTTATGGGAGCTGGAGAATGTATCAGTTCAAATATGATCATTTGTAAAGTACAGTAAAGTTGGCGACCATAGTTGAGAGCTACCAGAAGGCTCCGTTTTCAATAGCTACTACACTGAGGTGTAGGGGAGGCTGCTACTCCTTTCCTTAGATTGCTCCACTTTATCTTTGATACATACCTTATGTTGCTGAGTGTTAAGCAAGGAGGTATCAAGTACCATTTTAAAAGTGTTTGGTATGACGTGACCTGGGAGTGAACCCAGGTCTCCTGGACCATTGGTGAACACTCTACCTACAAGACCAATGAGCTGGAGTGATCATTTGTACATTCATTTAAAAAGAAGATATTGAATGTTTTTATCTATTTATTTTTGTTACTACCTTTCTGCATGTTTGTAAATATATCTACATATCAGTAAGTTGTAGCATAATGATAAACAAAAGTATTTCATATAAAAATATGTTTATTTTCAACAATCTCCTTTCATGTCAATGCACAATTTAAAATATGAACTTATTGATCCATTCTCATATATGTGTGTTTAGATTTTGGTGTGGGAATTGGAATTCTTTACTATGATAAATAAAAAAAAGAACTCACTAGAGGCTTTAGGAATAGTTACAAATTATATACTGATGCAAAAAAAAAAAAATCATAAAATGTAACAAAAAATATAAAAAGTTAAAAGCTGCCTGAAAAAAAAAAAGGACATAAATATTAAGGAGGGGAAAGGAAAATGAGTTTTTGTCATAAGGGTGAATTGGATTGGGCTGTATTAAAGACTGTAACCACCCCTATAAAACTTCTGTCAGACTCTTTTGTAGGTGTGTGTATATATGTGCACATGTCAAAGCTAATTTTGAATGTGTTTGTTGTGATATGATTTTGCAGTGAAGAGTGAAACAATTAAATCTTGAAGATTTGGGTCAATCATTGAGCCAAATGAACTCCCACTAACACTTTTCCCTCTCTTGTAATTTCTTTCTATTATTCCCTATTCTCTCTATTATTACTTTCCTCCAACCTTGCCCCCAACTTCTTTGAACTTCTTATAATGTTTTTGATTTTTTGGGGGTTTGGTAACAAAATGTTAATGATGATTAATAAAACTGAGTGAGGAGGTTGTCTATGAAAACAAATTAGGAGTCCATGTCTTAGAGCAAGGTCCACCTTCCTGTAGAAACACTGTCTAAAATAAATAAAACTTGGAAAATTAGATAAGAGAGGGAAAGGTAAAGATAATTTCAAAGAGGGAGTGAAAGAAAAAATATGGGTCTAAAAGAAAAAGAAATGATAAGAGAGAGAGAGAGAGGGAATTTTGAAGTCTTCTCTTCTGCCTTTTGTGAATCTGTAATTGTCAGAAAGGACAAACTGACCATTAACAAATGAATGAATGACCACACAAACTCTCATTGAAATGTGCTGCCTATTTCAGTTGTTTTGACCAAGCACAGCAACTGAGAAGAGAAAGGAGATGTGAAATGGATTTTAAAGGCAGGTGATTGATGAATAGCAGAAAAAATGAAGATAAAGAGGGTCTAAAATATATCGCCTGTCTGAAGTTATTTAAATCAAATAAACCTCAATAACTCAGAAAGTTCTGAATCAATATTTGTCAAATTTAAACTCATTCAGTTCCATTCTTAATAAAATATTAAACTATTTTCTGGTATTTCTAATTGTTAGTTTTTGAGATATTTGGAATTTATGAAGATGGACTGACTGAAGTTAATTTGAAGATTAAACTAATATTAGCTTAAGACCTGATATCTAATAAAAACTATTTTTTTCATAATATATGTTGAAACATGGGTAAAAAGAAGGATCTAACAACTGCTGAAAAATAGAAAATAACAAAGTTAGAGAATTATCCACTGTGGAGATATTAAAGGAACTTTGCAGAGATCATCAAATAATAAAGGCAGCTGTTGAAAATATAACTAAATTGAGAAAATGCTTAAGAACTTCCTTCCTTGTGATGAACGTAAACTAAAGTGAGTTATAGTGAAACAACCACTTCTGACAAGCACTCAGATCTTTGAAAAGGTTGCAATTGAGAGTGTCAAGAAGGACAAAAAGTGTAAAATATTTTGGGAATTGGGATCTGTAAAAAAAACTTTCCTTAGCCTCCTCCTCTCACTAAAGCAAGTATTTTAAAACATCAAAATAGGGCCAAGAAATGCATGAAAATTGTCTTTTCTAAAGTAATTTTCATTGATGGACCAGATGGATGGGCCAAAGGATAATTTTTATCCAATCCAGACATGCCTATGGCTAAAAGAATGCAACAAAGATGGTTGGTTGGTTGTTTGGGTTTTTATGGCATATCAACCTTTGTAGGTTATTTAATGCCAAATCCATTTTTAAACAAATAATCAGTTTTATTTCAAACAATTCAGTTTAGGATGAGTACACAGTTTAATTGTCAAAAACATTTCTATTTCAAGTTATTCAGTTTAGTCAAACAGTTCTAATTCAGTTAAGTATAAGTATAGATTTTGTTTACACACAGTTAAATGACAAAACAGTTCAATATTAAACAATTCAGTTTAGCCCAAGTACAGTTATAATGTCAAAAACAGTTCCATTTTAAACAATTCAGTTTAGCATAAGTACGCTGTTTGAATATAAGTACACAGTTTAATTGTCAAAAACATTTCTATTTCAAGCTATTCAGTTTAGTCAAACAGTTCTAATTCAAACAATTCAGTTTATCATAAGTATGCAGTTTAGTTCTATTTAACCCATACATAGGGCCCTATCAAGTGCTACCATTCTGGGCCAGAGTGGACCTGGGAACAATGGCAATAAAGGGGTGCTCTGCATTCCCCAAAGCCCCAGCATCACTGGAACCTCACCTTCAGATTGTTTAGTGTCATATCTAGGACACTCTTTCGGGGAGGGTCTTACCCCTCTGCAGAGGTGCAGTCAGTGTATTCTACAGCCCTAGCTGACTGTGCAATATACAGAGTTAAATGTCAAAACAGTTTTACTCCAGATAATTCAGTTTAGCATAAGTACATAGTTTAAATGTTAAAACAGTTCTATTTTAAACAATTCAGATTAGCATAAATACGCAGTTTAAACGCAAAAAGCAATAAACTCAAGAAACTACAGTTTAGTTCTATTTAACCTGTAGATAGGACCCTTATCAGGTGCCACCACTCCGGGTCAGAGTGGACCTAGGTGCAATGACAATAAAGGAGAACTCCACATTTCCCAAAGTTCCAGCATTACTGGAACCTCACCATCAGATTGTTTAGTGTCATATCTAGGATACTCGTTGGGGGTGGAGGGTCTTACTCCTCTGCAAAGATGCAGTCGGTGTATTCTACAGCCCCAGCCGACTGGGTAACGCAACAAAGAGGTGGTAGTGTGTTGATGAAAAGTTGATGAAGGAGTTAAATGGAACAGTGTTAGACATTGCAATTTTATGGACAAGATTTTTTTTTTCATAGTACAAGTCCCAATCTCACAATTTTAAAGTTAAGTATTTATTTATGCATGGTGATGCTCCTTCTCATGTATCTAAGCTTACCTGTGAATTCTTTGAGCATAAAAATGATTTACTGGAGAGAATATAATGGAATGGTCACTCTCAAGTCTTGATCTGAACCTGATTGAAAATCTGTTTAGTTGTGAAGATGAAATTATATAAAAGTGGCAAACAATATAACAGCAAAGTAAATCTATGGGAAGCAATTAAAACTACCATATTAGAAATTAAACCTGCAGAATTAAAAAAAAAATTCCAAATCACTGGATAATAGATTACTTGCTATTATTGAGAAGAAGGGTTGCTATTTGCTAAATAACTTCTGACAGGGTGTATACACAAATGGGAATGAGTTGAATGAAAGCCAAGAAAACAGAAATTGTTTGGAGTAGATATTGTGGAGGGCCGGAAAAAAGAAAGAGGTCAAGAAGTGCAATCTTCTTTCCAGGTCTACATCCTTAATTCCACCATAAGGATCTCTTTTATAAGAAAATAACGTAAATAATTGCCTCTGCAGTTTTCAAAAAAAAAAAAAAAAAAAAAAAAAATTGAGTCATTTTATGAAGATTTGAACTCTGCAGTATTTGTCTCCCTAACCTTTTGGGATTTTTTTGCCAGCACTTTTTCCCTTCCATTTGTAAATGAAGAATCAAATGGATAGAACAACTCAAGACATTTCAAAATAAATGAGGTCAGAGACAGTAGAGCTATTTGTAATCCAATAAGAATCATTGGTCAGCAGACAAAATTCAAGCATTTCTCTTTCTTTCTCTCTTGACTAGCATTGCCAAATGAATATTCTATGCATTATAATTCTTTGAAGAAATTCTTTTGGTCAGAAAGATATGGTTCATTTAAGCATGTCAGTTTGGGATTGAATGGTTCGTTTATGAGTCACTTTATTATTTTAGTATTTGAAACTATGAATACTGACTGTGATACAAACATGCCATTTTGAGAAAGACTTTTTTCACATTTTCAGAGGGGGAAAAAAAACTAACTTTGTTCATGTTGTCAAGTAATTGGTGATTTATTTGCAATAAAAATGGATCGTTTTTTTCCCATAAGAAAAGTAATCTTTTCTAAAGATCCAGTTTTTGTATGTATTGTATTGTAACACAAAAGGCACATTGTTGCATGATTTTTGTTAGAGCAATAGCATTGAATTGTTCTTAGAGAATAATCCAATTTTCAACTTAATCATAAAATTGGGCCAATATTAGTCCTCTCCTTAATTGTATTTTTTCAAGGGAGATTAACCCGTTACTTACTGAGTATGTGGATATCAAATGTATCAGTTGTGCAGGCTGAAAACCAAAATCTGAATCTTTTAAATAACAGAACATAAAGAATATGATATTTCAAATTATGAATAAGGCAATTGTTATTTCATTGAAGACAGCTATAGCAAATGTCTTTTCCAGAGATTTTTCACCAGTGCATAAAAGTGAGTATATTTGAGATTGTTACGTTTATGCTGTACTTATGCATATATTTGTAATTAATAATAAAAATCCTTGGAGGTGCCCGTGGTGTAATGGTTATCATCGTAGGGAATGGACACGGTGACACGAATTCAAATCCAGGATGAGACTGCATTTCACATAGCCCTAATACCCTTGGGAAAGGTATGAATCCAATTATTCTCCCTCCAGCTATGGGTAAATAGTAGGGCAGACTGGGTTCTTCAGCCTTGGTGAGGCAACTAATCTAGGAGAAGGAATACTCTGAATTCAAAACCTGTTAAACTCTGCTTAAAAATTGACCTTGTGTTATATCCTGCCCGAGTGGAGGGGTTGGTAAATATGATAAAAATCGTTGACTTAGAGTGAACCTAGTAGTAATAGAAATAAAAGATTTGTTGTTTAATGGCATATCAACCTTCTTGAGTTATTCAATGCCAAATCCATCCTTCTGTTTAACCCATACCCAAGGGTGTTTGTCCGAAAGTGAACGTAATTGTGCGACTGGAGTTCAAACTCACTTACTACAATTCTGCAGTCCAGTGCTTTAAACATTACATCATGAGGACACACCCCGGAAATGAAAGGGTGACTTCCTACTCACTCTCCTGAGCTCAAAAAGTGGAGCCTCATTACAAGATTTATTTTGTGTCATACTCAGGACACCTTTTTTTGTGTATCTTACCCTTCTTCAGGGGGTACAGTCAGCACATTCTAAGTTTTGCTAATAAAGTGAACAAGAATTAGATCATTACAAAGTAGATATAAGAACATATCAAAAATATTTGATCAATCAATTCAGTGGCTACTAAAATTGCTTTGGTGTAATGATTGTCAAATAAAAGAAAGAAAACGTTACCAAACTTAGTTCTGGCACAAGGCTGCAGTAGAGAGGAGCTTAGTAAAAAGAGAAGTCACTACACTAGTGATCATCTTTGAGTACAGCTTGTTAATCATTTTTCAATAGCATTTATAAACAAGAAGGTTTATTACAAAAATGAATTTGATGTAAATTTCAGAACAGTGTCCTTCATCAGAAAAACATATTTTTAAAAAGTTGGATGTAAACATAGAATAGGAAGGTGGAAGGTTAGGCAGAAAATATCTTTAAATCAAAGAATTTATCAGAAGTTGTTGGAATTTGATTGAAATGCGTTGGAGTTACATGGAACTGACAGACTTGAGAATCAGAAAAACAAAATCTTTATTTGATGTCTGGAAAAATAAAGCATCCCCGTTTCCAACTGTCAACAGGAATTAAAAAAAAAACTTTGAATATACTTTTAGAGTACATTGAAGATTTTATAGTCTTTGAACTTAGGAAGATGTCAATTTGGCATTTTGTGCCATGTCTGTTTGAAGGAATCAAAAACTGTGCTAAACCAGAATCTTTTGAAGAGAAAAAAAAACATGGCTTGTTCCAGTAGAGATATTATTGGACAGTTTACAAAGATCGTTTAAAGCAAAAGCTTAAGTTATATTGATTATCTTTTAGTCTGTTTTTGATTTATAACAAAGGAATAATTTGAGAAGGCAATCATAGTGCCTTGTAAATTTGGATATAGGAGTGTTTTATCAATAACTCACTTAAGAGACTCATTTAATTCATCTCAACATGGAGCCTTAAAGAATTTACAATTGATTGTAAATAAATTTGTAGAAATACTCTACACTTATAAACATAGTGTTTAAAAGGGATATTAGAATGAGGAGAGTTTGTTCCTATGAATTCAATACTGACTATGACAGACACTTGACGGCGGCAAGAGGATGCAACATTGTAACTTTAATAAGAACCAAGATGAGAATAATAATTCTTCATCTGAGTAATTCACACTTAAATTACTCTATAATTAGCATTTAATCTGAGAAATTCTAATAATTAGGGTCAACACAAACACAGACCCCATACTATTACTGTAAAGTTGGATTTAAAATTGCTTTATTTTCAAAGAGAATTCTAATACTCTTATGACCACAGAATTCCTTCTAGAATGTTTTATTTGTACTATGTTACAGTAACATACAAGCATACAAAAATTGGTCGTTTGCCTCTTTAGTTTCATGGCATGCCAACCCTTGTTGGGTTATTTAATGCGGAAGTCAATTTTTTTAAGCAATTATATGGTTTCAAGTAACTAATAATAAAAATCAGTTTTAAACAATTATAGATTTAAGTAACTGTTAATACAAATAATCCATATACAACTATATACTTTCAATTGGCTATTCTTATCTAATGATAAGAATCTATTTAACCCACTGACCACTCCAGGTTAGAGTCAACCTGGTAGTAATGGCAAAGAAGGGATGACTTCACACTCTATCTTGTGTTATATCCAGGATACCTGTTTTTGTGAGTCTTACTGCTCTTCAGTAGATGCAGTCATCATATTATAAACCCCTGCCCATAAAGGGGACAAAAATTGGATCATTATAAAATAGATAAAAAAATTTTTGAATGTTTTTCTATCTTTTTTTGTAACACTCAGGGAGGATTTAAACTTGATAAAGAGATAATCTCCAGAAAAGTTAAAAGAATCCAATTTTTATAGTTTATTAATAATTAGATTTCTTTTATTGATATAGTTTGGCACAAGGTCTAAAGTATTGGAGATCCAGTTAGAATTGAACTCACTAACAATGGTCTGTTAGCCTAGTTTGCTAACTATTACTCCATGTGAGGCACCAAGGTTTTTATGTACTATGCTTAGCTTAGTACAAGGCCAGTTGTGTTGAGCACCCAGTTGTTTTTATTAAAGTTGATTTTAGGGAAATTCTTAATGTTGGTATTGTCATTGACATCACAAAATTGATTCAGTATGCATCATGTTTAGAGTAAAACAATTGCATAAATTATGAAGAATTTGTTTACAATCTGATAGTTTTCTATCTACAAATATGTTTGGTCCATTATTTATTCACTATTTGTTTATATTGTTAATGGCCAGTGATTGCTCTTTAGAATGGTGATTAAGTTTATGTATTTGTCTTGTGCCTCTAGTGACTGTTTAAGGCTCACCTTTCGGAAAACTTGAGTGAATTTGGCAAAAGATCAAAAAATGACCCATCATGTTGTATTAATAATGCAGTCTTTCTTCAAATAGTCAGCATTTAATTATTTTCTCCAAAGATCATCACAGAAGTGACATTAGTCGAGTTAAAGAGGTTAGGGCCCCCCCAAAAAAAATGCGGTCGGCATAAATTGAGTCTATTTATTCAAGTTGTTTTATTGTTGCAATAAAAACTGCTACTTATATTCAAGGTTTCATCTTTTTTTTTGAAAAATAATGGTTAACAAATTCTTAAAGAATGTAATTGTTGATATTTCAATTCAAGGTATTCGTAAATGTTCGACTGACCTCTTAAGATAAGGGACTTATTTGAAATTTGACCTTACAAAATTGAGTATTAATTGATATTAAAGTTCAATTTCAAATCTTTCACCTTTCTTCTCGAGATTATAATTAATGAAATATAACAATTTTTAAATTCCCTTGAAGGTAGTTTCAGTTTCTTTGTTTAATGGCATATCAACCTTTGTGGGTTATTTAATGCTAAAGCCATCCTTATTGAAGAATAGTTATGGTACTATTTAACCCACAGCTGGGTTGGGGGATAAGGGAGTTCATACCCTTTGCAAGGGTATTTAGTCTGAAAGTGAACATACTAACAACCAAGACGAGGATAATGATAATTCCTCATCTGAGTAATTCACACTTAAATTACTCCATAATTAGCATTTAATCTGAGAAATTCTAATAATTAGAGTCAACACAAACAGACCCCACACTATCATTGTAAAGTTTAATTTAAAATTGCTTTATTTTCAAAGAGAATTCTATCACTGCTATGATAACAGAACTCCTTCTATAATGTGTTATTTGTTACTATGTTACAGTAACATACAAGCATACAAAAATTGGTCGTTTGCCTCTTTAGTTTCATGGCATGCCAACCCTTGTTGGGTTATTTAATGCTGAAGTCAATTTTTTTAAACAATTATATGGTTTCAAGTAACTAATAATAAAAATCAGTTTTAAACAATTATAGCTTCAAGTAACTGTTAATACAAATAATCCATATACAACTATATACTTTTAATTGACTATTCCTATTTAATGATAAGAATCTATTTAACCCACTGACCTCTCCAGGTTAGAGTGGACCTGGTAGTAATGGCAAAGAAGGGATGACTTCACACTCCCACCACTGGATTCTATCGTGTGTTATATCCAGGACACCCATTCTTTCATTATCAAGTCTTCATTTTCCTGGAGTCTGAACTAGCTTACTAGAATGTTTTTGTCCTGCACATAAGTCACTATGTAATGGGGACTGTATCCTGCCCCCAGAAATTAAGTTCAGTCTCTGAGGTTGGCAATTTGGAAGTGTACTAATTTAAAGAAGATAAAGAGAAGCCCTAAAGTAAACGAAAACAAAATATTGACTTCAAAAATCTTTTTAGAAAAGAGAATAAAGATGAGGGGGTTGTCCTCGTGGTGTAATGGTTAAAGTGATGGACTGCGGAATTGTAGTGAGTTTGTACTCCAGTTGCGCTATTATGTTCACTTTCAGGCAAATACTACTGGGTAAGGTGTGAACCCCCTTATCCTTCCAGCTATGGGTTAAATAGTACCACTACTGTTTTTCTAGGAGAATAGCTTTGGCATTAAATAACCTACAAAGGTTGATATGCCATTAAATAAAGAAACCAAACCAACCAAGAATAAAGATGAAGAATAGTATATTCCCATTTTCACGAAATGAAATCAAATATTTTATTTTAAAATCCCTGAAGATGTGATAAACATGTCAGAAAGTAGGTGGAGGGACTAATATTCTGTGAAAAAAAAAAAAACCGTTAGTAAAATCTGACTTGGTGGGAAGTTGGATAGGTATCAAACTTCATTCAATCTGATCTGAAATAAAACAAAATTACAGTGATATAATCTTGTTATCTATGGGGCCCTGGAGTGTGTAAGGAGTGAAAAACAATGAAGTTGATAAATAGTATCAATTTTTAATTAGAACTCTATAACTATAGATTCTATATGACTGCTTGTTCTGATTATTTCTTATTACCTGTGGTTAACTGAACTAAATATTAAAAATATGGGCGGAAGAGGAAGAGTGAAAATATACAAGAGTGGAGGAGTGAAAAGAGAGATGTTTTGTATAAAGATGAAAGAGAATGAAGATATAAAGAAGTGGAAGAGGAGTAAAGTAGGACGAAGGGTGTGCGTGTGTAATGTAAAGAAAATGAAAAGGAAGGAAAATATGAGGAGGAGGAGGAAGAAGAAGAAGAAAAAGGAAGAGGTGTAAGAGGAAGAGTGTTAAAATATAAAGAAAAGGGGGAGAAGTGTAAATAGCACAAAAAATAAATCTTCAATCAAGATAAAAAATAGAATAAAAATCCTCAACCGAAAATTTGAAGAGAATAAATAAACAGTTTGTGAAATTAGTGCAGGTATTTTGACTGCAGTTATTGATTTCCCATAATTAATAATCATTAATCAATTGATTTGATTAAATACTTTAGTGGAAATGAATTGAAAAGAAAGAAAGAAAAAAAAAAAAGAAATTGAAAATAAAAATGAATGAAACAAGAAAAATGTCTGTAGATTTACACAATTGTTTCATTATCAACTCATGTCAAATTCTGCTAAAAAAATTTTTTAACTTTTTTTAATTTATAAAATTGAAAGTTTTCATTTTCATTAATTAAAAAAAATTTTTTGCTTTTCATTAAAAATTTGGAAAGAACAAAGGTTGGTCAAGAGGTGGGAAAGTAAGCCTGGAATCGTTTTGGTTCCATCCCAAAAATACATTTTCTAAAATTTTAATCTGCCTGTACTAAACCTGTTATTTTTTCTTTGAGTTAAAGAACATGTCAACACCCGTCTCCTTTAAAATGACAAACAAGCAAAGATAAAAAAGTCTTACACTAAAAATAAAATCTTTATGTAGGTCAAGGGGAGTGGTTTTCTGCTATGATTTTCTTCCTGTTTTTTTTTAATTTTCTATTATAGAAATTTTTATTATTTCAAAAAAGAAAAGTTAAAAATGTTTGTCTTTTAAAAGGAGTTCATTTGGATTGTGGAGAAGCTTAAAGAAAATTTACCAACATTCTGTGTCAAAAAACACCTGAGTGATTTGTCTTGGAGATTTTGAAATCTGTTCCACTGAAACTTTTTGCATATCTCACTCATCTGATATCATTCCATACTTTTTTAAAATTTTCACTCTTCATCGTCCTCATATTTAGTGCTATTTACAGATTACATTTGATTCTGCTAGTCAAAATATTCTTTTAAGGACACCTTACATAGTGTAATGGTTGAAGAACTAGGCTCGTAGACCAGTATTAATGGGTGTAATTATGAATGAGATGCTCCATATTTCTGGCCTTGTGTCAAACTAAGCTAAGCTTAGTAAATGACTACAGTATAATGGTTAGCAAATTAGTCCACAAATCGATTACTGCTGATTAGTGACTTCACGAAGCACTTTGTATTTAACACTTTGTACCAAATCTAATCTATGCTTATTTTATTTCATATGGCTACCTTATGGTATGATTTGTAAGCTTTTCTTACAGATCTATTTGTGAGTTCTTAATAAGCCAGTACATTCAATCAGGTGAATAGCAATACAAGTTTAAATCTAACCAATGTTATCATGTATCATTTTCTGAATGGTTTCCTTGTTGCTATAGACTGATGTCCTGTGGGAGGTGAATTTTTATTTGTTTTTTAATACAAGATGGAAGAAAATAATTACTAAAATTATTAATAATAAAGTAATGGTTGATTAAAAGTTGTCAGCTGTTTTTGTTTCGTAGAAATTTTTGAATTTTTATAAAATTAAGTTGATATTTCAAATCATAAATTTATTAAAAAAAAAGAAAAGTCTTTTAAAACTAATTTCATTAAAGTTTGATTTTGTTTTGAGACAAATTTCTTTCTTTTTGACTTTAAGGTATGTGTAATTGAGATATAACTTGTTACTCATTCTCTGTTTATTCTTTGTATTTTACTACTAATATAGAATGTTTCTTTCAGTTCATAATATTACAAAAATGAACAGATTCTTTGACTTTCGGTTTCTTCAATAGAATAGAATCAATAAAGTTAATCTACTTTATTGCTGGTCACAAAGTACTTCTATCTTTTTTAGCCTATAAAATTGTATTAATATTAGTTACTGATTTTCCTGGAGATTTTTATTACAGTATGTGTGATGAGAAAAGTCTTAATTTAATGCTTTTCTTTTCTTTCTTCCCCATTTGTCTTCTCTCAGTCTTACACAGAATTGTTTTACCCAATAAGAAACCATTGTTAATTGGTTAAGTAAATTTACCACCAAACTGAAACTGAAAAAGGAACATGGATGGACATTTTGAATAAGCAAGCACAAATGAATTGAGGCCTAGATGGTAGAACGCTGACATTAGTGGCCAGTTTTCATTTGTTAACAAATTGAAGTATATATATATATATATATATATATATGTTTGTGATTTCCTATTATTTTGGGTGTATATTTTTTTCATTCTAACCAGGCATTTTAGCATCAATTTTAGAATGTCTGTGCCTCGATTGAAAGAGCCACCCAAGGTGTTTTGAACATTAGCAATGTTCATGATTTATTATAGAATCGTGTTAATGAAATAGCCAGTTTCAATATGGCTGACTGTAGAAATAAAAAAAAAGAATTCTGGGTAACAAGCAAACATTTTCAGTCACGCAAACCTTCAAAGTCTTGCAAATGATAAGTTGCAGTAAAATGCACTGCACAAGTTCTTTTTTTTTTTTTTTAAATTGATTTTTGTTCATTTTAAAATTAATGTTTTCTCCTGTTTTTCTTTATAAATCAAAACATCTTGTTTTTAATTGATCACTTTTTTTATTTTGAGAAAGTTTTAAGAAAGAAAATGTGAATGCATGTGAGAGAGCAATATACTGACTTGTCTATTCATGAAAAGGGAGGCTTATTAAAAAAATTGGTTTCAAAGTCTATTTTGTATGCAAGTTGCAGGCAGTTAATTTGAATAATGGTGGTGAGGAGATATGGGTGGGTCTGGTGGAAACATATTCAAATTTGCACAACATGGGGGGGTTGCAACATTTCGCCATTAAATCTCCTACCCAAACATTATTTTTGTATGTAACACATATATATATATATATATATATATATATATATATATGTTATATATAAATGCTTTAATAACAATATGTATAAAGATATCTGCTTATACAATATATATTTAGAAACATGAATTATTAGAACATTTCTTTTTTAAATAAACAGCCTAATTCATAGTACATGTTCATTATATCAGAAAAAACATATCTTGTTTGCTAATATATATTTTTTGCATAAAAAACAATTGTAAACTTGGTTTTTTAAATATTAGTGTGTGCAATACATATATATATAAATGTATATGCATAAATGCGTGTGCGCGCACACGTGCATATGTGAGTTTTCTCTGTAGGAGATTTATTAACTAGAATAAAAACACACTTGTGTGTTCTTGTTTATTCAAAAAATTGACAAATTTTATCAAATCACATCAAAAAAGCAAAACAAATCAAATTTAAAAAAAAATTAATTAAAAATAAAATACTTAAAATTCATAATAAGAAACCCAAATGATCACAAACTGAATATTCCTTTCTTTTTTTTAAATTTCAAAAAAAAAAAAAAAAAAAAATCAGTTTGTTAAGCAAAGTTTTCTCAAGAGTGAATAGCATTTTTTATAAAAGTTATATTTCATCAAAAATTTGCAAAAGAAAAAATATGGAAGGCAATTTTGGTTGCATTTGATGTGTCCTCTATAAAAACATTGATATGTCCTATTTTAAAAAAAGTCAAATGATTGTGTGAAATTGTGTATGTTAGTTGCTCTTGTTGCATGATCAAGAGGAGTATTAATGTCTGTCCACTTGAAACAGAGCAGGAGATGATTGAAAGAAGTTTCTTGAGAGACTCTGAGAGTTGAAGCAGCAGAAAGGTAATAGGTGAGGTGGGTATAGTAAAGAGATAAAAAAAAGAAACAGTTGGAAAAAGTTTAAAACAAATATTAATGAAAAATTGACAAGTGGAAAGATCCAAGTAAAATAATGATCATTACATTTTTGGAAAAATCATAAATATTTCTAAAATTCTTTGAAAAAATCTTGTACAAACAGGATTCATTAGTTTCCTGTTACTTACACACATTATATATATATATATATATATATATATGAGAGAGAGACAGTGAGAGAGAGATAGAGTATATAGTCTCACTTTGATTTCAAATATGTATTACACAAAACTATTGCAAATTATACCATAATGAAAAAAGGTTTCTATTAATTGGTCTATAGAATGTCACAACATTCATGTTTCAGTTTATCATAGTTTTTAAGATTGGATTGCATTTAATAAAGGAAGGACTTTTTGCTCCCTCTCTCTCTATATGTACTTACATAATTCATGTATATGTTATGTTATTGGTTCCTTTTTCACTGTTTCTTTTGTGGTTTATCAGTTCTATATAACTGTTCTAAAAAATTCTCTCCTGCTGATGACTAAAGGTTAAAAATAATTTAGTTTAATCCAAAACTATAATGAAATATTCTTTATGCTTGCTTTATCATCTTTGTTTATCGTATGTCTATATTCAAATTTTGGCCTTGATGATTTGCCTTCAAATATGCATTTAGGTTTTGTTTGAAACTTTGAAATTCATCTGTAGAAATTATTCGAATGATTAAAAAGCTTTTTTTGGGGCATTATTTTATTTATGAATCTCCTAAATAAACTTTTCATACTGATGTCTTAAATGAAGCTTTGAATCTAGACTTTTCATACTGATTTCTTAAATGAGGCTTTGAATCCATTCAAGCAGAATATCTGAGAATTTTGAATTTGGTGATTGTCACTATGATACTTTGAAGATCTGGAGATTTTATCAACTGTTTGGAAAGTATCCAGCTAATTTGAATAACTCAAATACCTATTCTTTATATAATGTGTACAGTTTAATTTTGATAAAACATTGCATCTCTTAAGTATGTCAGACCCAATTCCTACTTTCCAGATTTGCCTTTTTGTAACTTCTAGTTTTTTAGTTCTGGTCAGGGATCATTTTGTGCTGCTGGTACTATGTAAGTAAAGTAAAGTTGGCGACCGTAATCGAGGGCTACCCGAAAGCTCCCTTTTCAATAGCTACTATACCGAAGTGTAGACGAGGGTGCTACTCCTTTCCCTGTATTGCTCCACTTTATCCTTGATACATACCTTATGTTGCTGAGTGTTAAGCAAGGAGGTATCAAGTACCACTTTTTGAGTCTTTGGTATGACTTGACCTGAGATTGAACCCCGGTCTCCAGGGCCATTGGTGAACACTCTTCCGCTAAGTCAATGGGCCAGTAAACTAAGTATAATCTGTCACATGTTCCTTGGAGAGATGAGTACCACCAATGAACATCTATTGCCCTGAGAGATTTCATGAAGAGAAATGTTTGGAATGGAAATCCAAGGATTTAATAGATTGTAGGAAACTTCCATATTAATGTAAATGCTCCTATCTTTACAAATGGAGAAAACTAAATATTTTTCTCCAGTCTTATATTGCAAGCTGTAATTTCTTTGTGGGACACAAATTCATGTCTGACAGATTTTACTGAAATCAATAGACAAAGTCAATAATCCATTGGTCGTCGTTGTTGTTGTTGTTGTTGTTGATGGTGAGGGGGTGTTTCTTGCTGATGAATTGAGCAATTGAAAAGGGAAATTATTGTCTGTATTTGATTCCTTTAAAAAGAAATTTCTCTTCAAATGCAGCTGCTGTTATTGCTGCTGCTCTCTTCATGGAAGCAAAGTACAATCCATATTCAGTCCATTTTGCTTTTTATTTTTTGTTTTTGTTGGAGGGGTTTGTAGAGTTGAATGTGGAAAGATAGTCCTAAGATTGAACTGTTTGAATAAATGAGACAGGAAGATGAGGGAAGATACAGAAAAAGAAGTAAAGGAAAAAGAAGAGGGGAAAAAAAGATGAAAAAAGAGGAAGGGAGAAAGAGAAGATGAGGATGAAAAAGAGAAAGAATGAAGGAGTTAAAGAGAGAAGGTGGAAAAAGAAAAAGATGAAAAGAGAAGAGCGGTTAAAAAAGAAAAAGGGTGAAAAAAAACCCAACAGAAAAGAGGAGAGAGAGAGGAGAAAAATGAAAAAAAGCTCAAAAAGAAGAAAAATTAATCCTGTTCATTTTCACAACTTATTTTTTGTGTGCCAATCTTTTAGGCAGGGTAAAATAATCCCATTGCTAAACTTGAGTGAATCCATCAAAGTCTAAAGAAAAATTCTAACCAGAACATAAAAGTGTCTGGACAATGAAGATAACAACCAAATGGTTAAAAAAGAAAAAAAAAGAAAGTTGTCTTAGAAAGTTTGGTGATCAGGACAAATGGAAGGGGAAAGGAGAGGATGATTAGGGGTATAAAACCACTGAAAGTGAGATTGTACGAGGAACTTTGTAGTGAGCAGATCACGAGGGATATTATGAATTTAATACATCAAATGACATTGATCTGTGGCAAAAGGAAACGAGCAATACTTCTGATGTGCTTCAAGGATTGACTCAGTCAAACTGATGTCAATTCCCTAGTGACCAATAGTGATTCAATTTGAATAATGATCGCAGTGTAATGTTGGCCACTTTACTCTCTCACTGCTCTCCTGACCTTGGCTTTCAATTTTGCCTACAGAATTAATATATATATATATTGAAATGATCTAATGCATACACCAGTATAGTTCACAGCCTCTCACTTAGACATGGTCAGATATGCTTATTAGATATCTTCTACTTACTTGTGCATCTTCAAATTAGAATGTTAACATTTTGCTAGAAGAGAATTTCTAATTGTTTTTCTGCTACTGATTGCAGGTGGTAATATTTGAAAATTGAGCTTTTTCCTCTAGGAAGCTCAGGTACTGTGTGTTTGAGCTAATGGCTCAAAGAGTTCATTTATTTGGCGATTGTCAAATGAAAGATTTTCATTTATATATATATATATATATATTATTTTTTAAGCCCAGTCAGCTGGGACTGTAGAATACACTGACTGCCTTTTTGCAGAGGTGTAAGACCCTCTCCAACGAGTGTCCTGGATATGGCATTAAACCATCTAATGGCGAGGCTTCAGCCTTTGAGATTTAGGGAATGCAGAGTACTCCTTCACTACCATTCCTCCCAGTTCCACTCTGACCTGGAGTGGTAACACCTGATAGGGTTCTATCTATGAATCAAATAGAACAAACAGTGTGCAAACAAATGACTGATGTTAGATTATGACTGTTATATAGCAATACTTGAAACCATTTTACTGTGCACAAAAGAGAGCTCAAGCTTATTTGAAAATGTTATCTACAAAATGCGTTTTCAAATTATATATATATTTAATATATATGTATAAAGAGGATTTGGCATTAAATAACCTACCATGGTTGATATGCCATAAGACCAAACCAAACCATATATTTTTTTACTTTTTCTTTTTTGCTGCTTTTCATCCATTTTAGGGTTGTTGAAATAAATTGCCAAAATTTAATATAAAGAATAATTTCAGCTGAGATTACATTCTATGCATTAAGAGTATGTTTTTAATAGAATATACTTTTGCTAATTAGGAAACCCAAACTGATAATTAAGTTGTTTTTATTTGCAGCTTTTTTGATAGTCTTTTTCATCTCACTTATTCAGCTTTACATTGTTTTCTAATAATAATCTTTTAAGATTCTGAGATTAAATACAATGTATTAAAAAATGTAATTATCAACTTTAAACTTCTTTATAGCCTTAAAAAACAGTTGTAGACAGACCAATCGGCAAAGATAGTTGAGCTGAGCTCTTTTGATCTCGTACACCTCCTATCCTAAGAAATACATCAACTAAATATCAAATGTAATATTGTTGACTTGTTGAGAAATATAGAGTAGGAAACATTTCACATTAAATTCATCTCTGTTTTTAAGAATTATATATGAAATGTGTTGTTGGAAAAGGAGATTGTAAACACAACATAAGAAAAAGGATGCATGAATGAGTCTAGCACATGGTAGAATAATTTCAACTGCTAAATTCTGTCGTTTCTCTGTATATTATTGCCATGTGTAGCGTAAAGTTTATGTGAAATTCTAATCTTTTATCTGTAGGGTTGTATCTATTAAGAAAACACTTGGCACATTTATCATTGTTTTTTATTACTTTTCTTCACCTTGTTTATTGATTTCTCTTCCATTTCTTGAGCCAATTCATTCTTCAGCTATTAAATTAAACTACAGGATAAAGAACAAGTCTTGGATAAGAGTTGAATTTGCATCAATTCTGCCTTCTTGAAACTTAATGGTTGAAGAATCAATCAGTTAAAAAATAAGATTAAAAAAACAATAAAAAAAATGAAACTGACAAAAAATATGTCTTAGGAATAAGGAATTATTTTGAGAAATATCCCTTTGTGGGACAAGAACTAACCTTGTCAGTGACAAAATTTATTGATAGTCTTGGATAATAATTCAAAGTAAAAATGAGTTTTTTTGTACAATGGTTGACTCAAAAACAAGCATTTTTTGTGATCTATTAAAGAAACAAAAAACACTGATTTGTAAAAAGAAAAAAGTGTCAACATGGAGAAATAAAAGAATGAAATTTATTGATTAAAACATGAATTGAACTTTGACTCATGTTTGTATTTTTTATGCTTGACTGAAATTGGCCTAGATCATGTGACCTACTTTTTGGATTAAAGATTTATTGCAGTCAGTTTATTGTAAAGAATGACTTGTACTGAATATTAATTTAAGTTTTGTTATCTGATGATAATCAGAGAATGAACTGGTCAAAAAGCTGTGCCAAGTAAACAAAGAAAGCAATAAAAGTTATCAACTAAAATAAATAAAATCCATAGTTTTTATGGATTTTACAAGTATAAGATGTGAAGGGACAAAAAGTTCTTTGTTTTTCTTTGAACACATAACTTATTTATCTTTACATACCCTGTACCTGAGCTCACAAAATTTACAAAAATAATCAAACACAAAACACATTTAAATTTCACCTTAGATTAAAGACATCTTTGTTTAAAGCTATCCCATCATTCTGTTAAAAGAAAAGCAATAAATGATTGCTATATTAAATCTTTTATCATTGGTATCTGTTACGTTCTGGTTAGTGAACACTTGTAATATAAAATAAAGGACAAACCATGATATGAGAGGAAATAGAGATATATTCTCAGGAAAAAGTATATACAATAGAGAGACTATAAGTAGACAAGAACATAAGATTAGTGAATACAGAATAAAGATATAGTCCAACGATAGTAATGGCTTCTGTTATTAAGGTAACAAGTAAGGTGATCTAGTGTGATCTCCTGTCTCCAACGCTCTAATTAGTAGTTAGTTGGTGACCGTAGTCGAGGGCGACCAGAAGGCTCCCTTTTCAATAGCTACTACACCAAGGTGTAGGGGAGGGCACTACTCCTTTCCCTGGATTGCTCCACTTTACCCTCGATACATACCTTATACTGCTGAGTGTTAAGCAAGGAGGTATCAAGTATCATTTTTAAAGTGTTTAGTGTGACGTGACCTGGGATTGAACCCAGGTCTCCCGGACCATTGGCAAACACTCTACCCATTAGGCCAGTTTTAAGTTAACTCAAGAACTACATCTTGAATTGCAGGTCACTTTACAAAGTATGAGACTGGTTATTTGTAAAAAGGGTAAGTTTACAAGAATTTGAACTGACATTTCATTGGCCCTGATTTTAGTCCTCTTTTATTTTACAACTTGAATCAAAATTTGGATGTTTTTGGATGAGAAACTTGTTTAGATTTGCCCAGGCAGTTTTTTAAGACTTGTAAGATATAATCAGCAAAAAGCAGTCTTATTCCTACTTTTGTGTGGATGCTATTAAGAAAAGTACTTAAAATCAACCTTTTCTTGGTTCAGTTCCATTAATAGTCATCTGGATCCTCATCTCTGGAAGTTAATAATGATAGGAAAGGAAAAAACAGAAAGAAGAAGGTATTGTAGAAATTTCTCATGACCATTGTAATAAGATAATCTATTTGTTATAATCTATGTTATTTGAAAGAGAGAGAAAACAGATTTTTTTAAATCATGTGATTCCCAAATAAAAGGCACTTGGTTCCTAAGGGAGGAATTTAAAATGTAAGAAGAATCTTAGCCGAAGAAGGAGTTGGGAAGGGATAAGTATCAAGTTGTTTAGAAAATAATAGCCCATTCTGTATTTAAATGTTTTATAAAATTGGCTATTATTTTCCAAACAATCAAGTCATGAAAAGAAATTACTAGATGAAATAAAAGAAGAACTGAGGAATCTTGGGATTGTAAAGGGAGGAATATGAAAACCACCATTTTAAAAATGATTTTATTTTACAAGATGTTTTCAAATCCAAGTAACCCTCATACATGCTGAAGATTTATCTAGAAATTGGATTAAAGAAAGTAAAGTGAACAACATTTTGTAGGATTTGTAAATATAAGTGTATTTGCACAACCCCTCCCTGCCACTAGCAGGAAGAGACTGAAGGTCAATTTTAAAGGTACATTTCTTATGATGGTAATTGTTACATGATGTGCATCTCCAAAATGTCCAGTTGAGTTACAAAGTAAGTAAAGTTGGCAACTGTAGTCGAGGGGGACTAGAAAGCTCCGTTTTCAATAGCTAGGGGTGGGGGAGGGTGGTACTCCTTTCCTTGGATTGCTCCACTTTACACTTGATATGTACCTTATATTGCTGAGTGTTAAGCAAGGAGGTATCAAGTACAATTTTTAAAGTCTTTGGTATGATGCGACCTGAGATTGAACCCAGGTCTCCTGAACCATTAGCGAACACTCTACCCACAAGGCCAATGAGCCAGATGACCTTATTCTTTCTTTTCAAGATACTGCGAAAGATAGTGTAATGAAAAACAATCGAGGTGATAGCTTGACTTGAAGCTTTATTGAAATATAACACTATGGGGGCAGAGTTTTTGTAATATGTAGAGGTGGCTGATCCAGGGGGAGATATCTATGGTTAACCTCACCATAGTGTATCATTCCAGCTCTAAGAATTAAAGTTGGACAAATCACAATTGTTTTGCATTTGTCTAAGGTAGTCCTTTAAAAGTAAAATAAGACTTGATAAATTTGTTTGGTTTGGTTTCTTTGTTCAATGGCATATCAACCTTTGTAGGTTATTCAATGCCGAAGCCATTCTCCCTAAAGAACAGTAGTGGTACTATTTAACCCATCACTGGGGGGATAAGGGGGTTCATACCTTTCCCAAGGGTATTTGCCCGAAAGTGAATGTAATAGCGTGACTGGAATACGAACTCGCTTACTACGATTCCACAGTCCATCACTTTAACAATTACGCCACAAGGACACCCCTGATAAATTTGTCTTTAATTGAAACAAATCTCGGATGTAGTTGGTCCAATTTCTTTTTTTCTATCAGTAAGTAAATATGTTAATATATGTATTCGCATTATTAATACCAAAAAAACAACTTCGAAGAAGTTTACAATTCATTATTAGTTTGGCAGGCCAGTCGACTGGGGCTGTAGAATACACTGACTGCCTCTCTGCAGATGTGTAATACCCACCTCAACGAGTGTTCTGGATATTATATTAAACAATCTTATGGTGAAGTTCCAGCCTTGGAGATTTGGGGAATGTGGAGTACCCTTCATAGCCATGGCTCCCAGGCCCACTCTGACCCCGGAGTGGTAGCACCTAATAGGGTCATATCTATGAGTCAAATAGAACAAACAGTGTGCAAACAAATGACTGATGTTAGATTATGACTGTTATATAGCAATACTTGAAAATATTTAACTGTGTGCAAAAAAGAGCTCAGGCTCATTTAAGAATGTTATCTACAAAATGTGTTTACAAATCATATATATATTTAATATATGTGTATAAAGAGGATTTGGCATTAAATAATCAACAATGGTTGATATGCCATAAAAGCCAATCAAACCAAACCATTATTAGTTTGGAATGGAGTTATATGATTCAGCTAACCAAAAGAAAAGTAATAATTTGATTTTCTTTAAAGCAAACCTTTTAAGTAAAAAAGATGTAGCAGGAATATTTTTCTGAAACCTTGGAACTTCCATAAAAATCCATGCAAGTGCAATAAGCAATGAATAGACATCTCACTATGAGATCCAAGACACTTTAATGCAATATGAAAGTGACTTATCAACCTCCAGATACAAGAGAGGTCATAGCAAAGAATTATGTAGTTGTGAGTCTTAAAATAGATTTTTAATTCTGTTCTTTGAGCAGCAAGAAAGGGAGATAACAATCAGAGAAAATAGTGATTGCAGGTAAGATAAGACAGATTCTATAGAAAGGATTTATTAGCTTGAAACTAATAAGACTAAATGGATGCATCTAGAATAATCAGGACAATAATGTGCATTAAGAAAATAACAGGAAGCTTCAAACTATTGATAATGGGGAATAGAATGAGCTGCCGAATGAAGCAATACACAAAAGCCATTACCAGAAGCTATTCGGATGATGTCTTGAGAGATAAACACTAGTAAGACTAACACAATTGTTCCTCCATTAAATATCACAAATATGTTGATAAGGAAAGTTTTCATGGAAACAATGAATTCACTTTCAAATCAACCATTAATTTTGTTGTATATTTTCTTTCATCTTAATTTTTACTTTTTTCTTTTTAATCATAAGTCACTAAGACTGTTAATCTAAGAAAAGCTTAAGAAATATTAAAAGATTAAGTCTTGGTGAGGTTTAAACTCATATAACCTTTGCTTTGAGGAAGTCTTGTTAAAGTTCCTAACTGAACTTCAAAGAGCCACTGGTTAGCAGAAGCTCAAATAAAAACCTTTTAAACACATCCTTTGCTTAATCTCTGTAAAGTTTTAAGTGTTTTGATTAATTTAATAGTTAAAAAGAATTATATGTGTATGTGTGTGTGTGTGTGTGTGTGCTGATATATAAAATGCATAATTTACTGGGGTATTTTTAGTGCACTATTCAATGTAATATAACTACTTAACTTTTGGTATTTGATGACGGTCCTCCAATTCATTATTTCAGTGAGTAAGAACTAGGCTAATATTTGGATCTTTTTTTAGTCTGTTGCATACACTAACATTTGTTTTCTTCTTTATTATTTGCAAATTGTGCATGTGTGTGGAGGAGTGAAAAGTTAATATTTGTTATTAGAAGTTTAATTGTAATAAAAAAGAATTATTTGACAGCAATCATAGCTTGCAATAACATAACACTGAAGCTTCTTATTATTCAGTACTGAGACTCGTTTATTGTTGCAAAATGATTCATATACAGTTTAAAAATTAATAAAAGTTGGACCTGAGATTAATATTAATACAACAAATACATTTTTTTTTCAATTTTGTTTTTGTTGTATTTTTCTTAATCATTGTGACAATTTTTATCAATTTTTTGAATATCTATATTTAAATAATTATAATTTTTATAAACTTATGTTTTCAAGTTTGCATTTTTATATTTTCATAGCTTTATAATTTCCTTATTATAGATTTTATATATATTTTGAAGAAGAGGGACAAATACTACACTTTGTTCACTGACTGTTGTCCTGAGAGCAATACTTCTATCATTGACAAATGTATCAAAGAATGTCACTTTGATCAAAGGCACTGATACTATATTCTGATCCAAGGCAGAAATGTAAATCTGTGCATAACTTTTGATGAGAACTATGCTAGTATATCTAAGATGATTTCCACTATTGCTGGTGCGCAAATGTAAAATTCAGGGTTATCTTATATTCAGAGAGGCTTCTATGAATTAGGCAAGTTCATTAACAGTAAAGCATGAAGGAAAGAAAAAAGATGAGATAAAAAGGAGATAAAAAGGAAAAGAGAAAAACAGAAACAAAACAAAAACAAATAAAAAAAAAAGGAAAAAAGTCACTCCAGGCCAAAAAGTAAAAATAAAATAAATAAAAGAAACCATTATGGTAAAAAAATAAAAAAGGCACTCAAATATTATTATTTTTTAAAATTCTATGTGTTATCTCTTTGGGTTTGTTTTTCAAGAGGAATTTTATTTGGTTTAATACACATAAGACATTTCATTAGTGTGGAACTAAAATGGTATATCATATGTGGGAATATTTCCAAAAGGTTCTTATTACCCAACCACCACATATAAAACTCCAAGAAATTGTAAAAACCAAAAAGAAAAATAGAACAACAACATTAACAACAAAAAACCCAACAGATGATAACTTTGATTATTATTTCCTCTTAGAATTTAAAGTTAATGCTGTCAGGTTGAAAGGTTCTGGATGTCAAGCTTCCATTTTCACAGAGTTGTCTGATCAAGATGATAATGAGAGAATAGGAAGTGGGACTTTTTGTCCAAAAGTCCAAAAAAGAGAAAAAGAGGAAGCAGAGAAGAAGAAGCAGGATTCTCATTTCAGGTCAGAGTGACCCAAGCCATGAAAACATTTATTGATATTCACTGATAAAAGAAATGGTTTGGAGAAGAGGGAAAGTTTTATATTTACACTCTATTTTCTTTTTATCAGCCAACCAATTTTTAAATTGAAGTCTATATATATATATATATATATATATACTTCAACATTAACTGTTTGTATCTAATCAAAAAGCACACATAAGTACACATTTATTAAACATTTATAGAAAATAAATGTTAGAAATTACTGATATGCATACATACAGAGTAACTTATTCAATGAATGTATTTACATATTCACTCTCTCATATTATATATATATATATATGACATAATGGTTTGAGTGTTCACCAATAGTCTGGGACCAGACTTATATATATATATATATATATATATATATATATATATATGTATATGTATGTATATATGTAGTTTGGCAGTAGTCATTCATTTAAGCATGTTTCATTGAATAATAAAGACAAATTTTGTCTGTATAATTTATTCAAGATCCTTTCAAGTTTCCCAATAAGTGTCTTAGTTTCAGGTTGGAATTGGTCGATGAATTTCCCAAAATTATCCTGAGTGCTTTTGGACCCATCATCAGGAGTTGCTTGCTTGTATAAAGTGTGTTGTTTTTTAAAAATGAGTTTTGAAAGATTTTGAAAGATTTTTTTATAACATAACAAAAATAAAAACATGGTAACCGATGTATTTATCCAACTCTGTGTTTGCATATATTTTTGCTATGTTGTAAAAAACTTTCAAAACTCATTTTAAAAAGATAACACACCTTATACAAGCAAGCAACCCCTGATGATGGCCTATGAAGGGTCCAAAAGTGCTCAGGATAATTTTTGTAAATTCATCTATCAATTCCAACCTGAAACTAAGACACTTATCAGGAAACGTGAAAGGATCTTAAATTATACAGACAAAATCTGTGTTTATTATTTAATGAAACATGCTATATATATATATATATATATATATATATATATATATATATATATATATATATATATATAAATAATGGTTAGAGTGTTCACTAATAGTCCGGGACCAGGATTCAAATTACTATATATGTGGTTGTGCATAGCAAAATCTTCTAAAAAATAAGTTATAAAATTTGGATGCTATGTGAGCAAAGTCTTTTTTTTTGTTTTTAAACTTCAAAACAATGACAGAATATAGAAATTTAAATTTGTATCCCTGACATGTCATTCACCTATGTGTATGCTGTTTAGAGACCTATAACATTTTCTATATGATGCCGTTTGAATGTATATTTTTTTTATTGTTATTAACATATAAGCAAGTAGATATTGTTATGAGATGCCTACCTGTGAGTATATATATATATATATATATATATATATATATATATATATATATGTACTGTTTTCATCCTCAAATTAAGTGTGTACATCATCTGAAGAGACAAAGATTATATTCTTTGACAAAATAAATTTATACTGACAATTCAACCGTGGTTGAGTTTTTTTCCAGTTACATTATATACGCTCTGTATGTGAGTTTTCTTATATAAACCTGAAAAGGAATATATAACAATAGCCATACATCGAGCACTCCCATAGATTTATATGAAATCCTTCATATATTCAATACATGAACAATCCACACACATAGTCTTTGGATGCTGACTGGATGTTACTGATATATATATATATATATATATACACACACACACACACATTCTAATTCATTTGTAGACCTATTCCTTATAAATAAATAAATAAATAAATATAAATAATAAAAAATAATAAAAATAAATAAATAAATATATATATATATATATATATATATATAGTTAGTAAGTTGGCTGACCTTAGTCGATGGCGACCCAAAGGCTCCCTTTTCAATATCTACTACACCAAAGTGTAGGGGAGGTAGCTAATCCTTAGTCTAGATTGCTCCACTTATTCTTGATCCATACCTTATAATGCTAAGTGTTAAGCAAGGAGGCATCAGGTACCATTTTTGAGTCTTTGGTATGACTCAACCTGATATTGAACCCTGGTCCACAAAGTCAATCAATAAATCTTGACACATGATTATTTGTTGAAATTTGATCTGAAATTTTTTTTTGTATTATGTTGAATCTCTGTTTAATATTTACCTCTGAATTAAGTGCATTAGCAAGAAAGATGATTATGTTGAAAAATGAATTCTGCTTTTTATTATGAAGCTATAGACTTATTGATGTACCTATATCAACTCACATTAACTTATTAATTATCGAGAGAGAGAGAGCGAGAGAGACAGAGAGAGACACACACACACACATTTTCAAACATCTATATAAAATCATAAATTTACTTACTGCAGCACTGCATGTATACAGACACAGGGATTTTGATTGGAAACATTTTTACATAAGTTTAATCTTTTGCTTTTCAAAACAATTTGCAAAGTTTAAGTTACCCCCCAACCCCTAAAAAAAAACAACCCAAAATACCCTGACATTACTTCCACCCCAGCAAGAAAAAATGAATTAATAACTTGAAAACATTTCAAGATTGATTTTGTGACAGACACAGTTCTCTTCATTCCCCACTCATTATTTATTTAAAAAAAACAAATGAAATAAAGAACAAGTAGAAAAGTGATAAGTTGAAACTCGTTAAACCAAAAATTAATCTAATTAACAAAACTAATTACAAATAGGAAACTCATTTTCTCATCTTTAATAAATGAACTTCTTTGAAGAAAATTGAAACTTGATATTAAATCCTTTTCTCCTGTTGGGAATATTTCTGATGAAATTCCTTTTTCAAGATATTAATGACGAAGATAATCAATATGAATATTCATGGAAATGTTTAAGATGCAGTTTAAATTAAAAATAAGGCTCTCTAACCTGGTCAAGGGATCAATCAGATATCCAGTGTTCAAATATTTAATGATAATGTTTCAAATAGAATTTGGAATATTTGAAATAATTATTAACTTCAAAATCATACACTTCTGAAAAATATAGGTAATTACATTCCAAAAATATATGAGATCTGATCAAAAAGTATCAAGATTTAAAATTTTTTGAATTTCAAAATTTAAAACCTAATTGAAGATGTGCACAGCTGAGTAGCTTATATAAAAAAACGATGAAATATAGACATGCAAACTCAGTAGTTTTTGATGAAACACAGGATTGTGCAAGTGAAGCACTCTCCATACTGACCAGATCTAACTCTGTGTAACTTTTGTTTCCTAAACTGAAAATTTGTCTCAAGGTTAAGATCTGAGAAATAAAATAGTGTAGCTTCCCATCATATCATTAGGGTTTCAGAGGTGCTTCAACTAATAAAAAAACTCACTGGAATAAGTTTGTTCAATCCCTAAAAGGAAACTATTTAGAAGAAAATTAATGTTTCATTCATTGTTTATTTCTATCCTGGTAAATACAGTTTTAATCTAAATATTTTTAATACACCTTGTGCTTTATTTACTTGAGCATGATGTGATCTCAAATATAATGTAAGCCACACTTTTTGGAGCTAACAATCAGTAATATATTTCATCCTTCTATATTATGCATCCTAATACACAGAGTAATTCATATTTTTTTACAAACCAATATAATATTGCTGCAAATTAAAAAATATGTATAAAAGCCTGTCACTTTGTTTGTCGATTTATTGTTTGTTTGTCTGTCAAGGAGGAAAATGGGATTTATATAGCCATGATCCATTTTATAGAAGCTTAAGGAAAAAGGTAAAAATAAAGTCAAACAATACATCTGCCTGAACCCAATCTATACACCCTTATCTTTCTTCTAAGATTTAACTCCGCCTTCCCAAACTACCACTGAACAAAATGTATTCGTATCATTGTTTTTCCAGTTTGTCTTGTTACAGTCATTTCTATTTCTAATGGGCAATAAATATATGGAGGTGCCCGTGGTGTAATGGTTATCATCGTAGGAATTGGACATGGTGACACGAGTTCAAATCCTGGATTGACTGCATTTCACATAGCACTAATACCCTTGGGAAAGGTATGAATCCAATTATTCTCCCTCCAGCTATGGGTAAATAGTAGGGCAGACTAGGTTCTTCAGCCTTGGTGAGGCAACTAGTCTAGGAGAAGGAAAACTTTGAATTCAAACCTGTTAAACTCCGCTTAAAAAATTGACCTTGTGTCATATCCTGCCCGAGCGGAGGGGTTGGGTAAATATGATAAATGGTCTTTGTTCAAATTAGCCAGTTGATGTCATTGTAGCTTTTGTTTTAAATCTGTTAACACATTTCAAATTTTGTTACATTTTAGTTTAATTCTAAAGTTAAAATTAAAATTAATTTTAAGTTAAAATTTAATAAAAGATTCAAATTTTGTTTGTTTGTTACTATTATACAGCAAAAATATTTTGATTTTTTTATATTTGAGTATAATGTAATCACCAAATTTTGACCCTGATATTTTATATTTTGAGATAAATGGAATTTGTCTTTTATGAAATAAATAAGACAATCATATTCCCATAATTTGTGATGCCCAAATCTAAGAATTTACTATACTGGCAGGAATCTCAGTAAAAGTCCATTACCATCCACCTTTCACCTTTGCAGTTTGTTTAACTGCAACCATCCAATTTCTTACTGCAGTGCCTTCAGAGAAAAGATCAAGTCATCCAAGCCTGGGGAGAAGAAACCTGATTCTCATTAAACTCAGGTGTCAGCTGCTGTCATTACTCACAAAGTGTTGCCTTGTCCTCTTCTTGGTCACCCTTGGGCAAGTGGCTGCACTTGTAAGCCTCTCGTTGATATTTCAAGACTGTTGCAACAATGAAAATCTTGTAGTGTGTAAATGGGAACCTACTCACAGAAAGAGATAGACATACACAAATATGGGGAGAGAGAGAGAGAGAGAGAGAGAGAGACACACACACACACACACACACAATTTTGATTATTAAAAACACTCAATACCAAGTCACTTTCTATCTATATGATTTATATTATAATTATTTTAAAAACAAACTCCATTCTAATTATTCTGTAATTGCGACAGCCTGAAAAATTTTGCTAAAAATCATTGGCTCTAAGAGAACAGACATTTTGAAAAATATTTCACATCAAAATATTATCATTTTGCTTGTTCAATTTTAAAATTTAACTTAAAAAAGTAAGAGTATGATGTGTGGTCAACAATATGATTTTTAATGTTTTGTCCTATCATTTCAGTTTAAAGCAGAAAAAAATTCAATATGATGAGAAAAAAAATGAAGAAAATAATGATATCCATGAAATAATGATATTAATATAAATATTATCATTAACTTGTGAAGTAACTAACTTTTCATTTATTTTCCTTTTTCAATTTTGATAAGATTTTCTTTTCAGATTTTAATTAGAATATTATATAGAGAAAATTATTTAGTGCCTTATATATGTACTTGTAAGCCTTTAAGATATTAGGTTGTTAGCTCCTAAACCCTGTTTTATCTTCAACTTTTTTAGCAGTTGATGTTAAAATTTTAAACTGGGAAAAAAATCTTTACTCAATGTTATCTCCCTTGGTTAGACATTCAAACATATTGACGTTGGATCATTATTGGAGTGAGTGTGGATGCAGACCTCTACATATAATTTCGTTGAATCATTACTGGAGTGGGCATAAATGCAAATCAAACACAATCCAAACTGATTTTCAAATTGAACTGAAAATGGATTTATTCTTTAAGTTTGAACAACACTGGTTAGCAACAAAATCCCAAAGTGTAGCATATTTTACCAGAATACAAATGCACTGCTGCAAATTAAAACTGCAGGTTGAAGGACTTGCTAAAAAAGCTAAAAAAAAACCTTAGTCTGCTCTACTATATACCCATTACTGGGAGGGAAGACCAGATGGAATCATGCTTTTACTAAGGGCATTAGTGCAAAGGGGAATGCAAACAAAATTAAAATCCCCTAAAGGAAATCTCTTTATGATGTCCTGTTTTTGCTGTGTCATGGTAATATGTATATAAAAGAATTGGATTATTATAATATAAATTATGTAATAGATTTAAGCACCATAAAATCAGCTTTGATAATCCTTGAAGAACCTGGATATGAAATTACTATCTTGCAATGAAATGATAATTATCTATGATTTAATATGCCATAAAAATGTTTTTTTTCAATCCACTAAATATAATGTCCTTCGGTTGAAGGTCATTCAGGAAAGTAAAACCAGTTTTTCATTTGTTTCTTTTTTCCTGTGTTACTGCTTAATACACATCTCAGTTTCAAAACTAATTTTGTTTCCAAGGTTGTGGGGGTTTTGTATCCAAGAGCAGTCAGTGGTCTCAGACGCCCCCCCCCCACCGTCGACTTTCAAGAGTCTCTAGCCATGGTTACTATTTGCTTGTACAGTTTTTCCATGTGAGCCAATGATTGATTGTGTCTGTCCAGTCTGTACACTCGATTAGGGACAGGATATCTTGTAGCCAGGCATTAGCAACTGGTAATCAATGAAAATGATTTTATGATGTGGATTTCAAATACACAGTCCCGAGAAAATCTCCATTTGGCTTGTTGGGCAGAAAAGAAACAGAATCTGTTTTTCTTCTTTCTTGGTGAGATGAAATTTGTTTCCTTGTAGGAAATTTGTTTCTGATTTGTAAAGGCTTCCGGATTGGATGAGAGAGAGAGAGAGAGAGAGAGAGAGAAGCTTCAGATTAAAAAGAGAGAGAAACTTCAAGTTGGTTGGGAAGGGAGAGGGAGAGAAAGGTTTCCTGATGTGAGGGAAGAGATAGAAGGAATTCAGGACAAAAAGGGAGTGACAAAAGCAATTCTGAATGAGAGAGAGAGAGAGAGGGGGAGAGAGATTGGAATAAGAATAGATAAAATATGTGAGGTGGAGCAAAAAAGTGACATTCCTTTGCATTTAACAATCAACAATAAAAAATTTCTGTACTAATTTAATTACATTTTCTCAAATATTGAAACTGAAAACATTGTTTAATGTTTGTTCCCTCAAAAACAAAGAAGTAGGTGTGATAACTTTGTATCTTGGAGTTAATTAAATAAAGTTTGGGATTTTCTTTTGCATGTTTAGTCAGAAATTTTAGTCTTTGATTTTGATTGTTTTGGACCAAAGAATTTTTAAAAAAAGAAGAAGGAAAAAAAAAAAGAATCAAATTCTAGATTGAGATAAAAAGCTAGAGGAAAAATAAAGAAAAAAAAAATCTGTTCTATTTAAATTCCATGGAACTTATTATTAGTGGTCCTTGGGAAGGTTTATTTTATTTTAGCTTGTGCCACAGTAAGGGGTTGGATTTGGATTTAAGTAATGGAAATATCTCTGATATGATGTAAATGAGAGAAAAATCTCCCAAGAATACCAGTTCAGATAATATTGCCAAAGTACCCAGACCATTTAATCTCCCAAGAATTCTCAGATCAGATCATTTACAGAATAGGTTCCTTCTTTGTACTTGAAAAACAAACAAACAAACATCATGGTAATGAATTTTTATGTTTGTTTGAAATAAAGTTGGTCGGTTGGGTTTTATGGCATATCAACCTTTGTAGGTTATTTAACGCCAAATCCATTTTTATGCAAATAGTTCTGTTTCAAACAATTCAGTTTAGCATGAGTACACAGTTTATATGTAAAAAACATTTCTATTTCAAGCTATTCAGTTTATTCAAACAGTTCTAATTCAGCTTAGTATAAGTACAGATTTTGTTAACACATAGTTAAATGTCAAAAATAGTTCTATAAACAATTCAGTTTAGTATAAGAGTTTCAGTATCAAAAATGGTTCCATTTTAAATAATTCAGTTTAGCATAAGTACGCAGTCTAAATGTAAGTTCAGTTCAATTGTCAAGAATATGTCTACTTCAAGCTATTCCCTTTAGTCAAACAGTTCTAATTCAAACAATTCAGTTTTAGCATAAGTATCCAGTTAGTTCTATTTAACCCATAGATAGGGCCCTATCAGGTGCTACCATTCCGGGCCAAAGTGGACCTGGGAGCAATGGCAATGAAGAGGTGCTCCACATTCTCCAAAGCACCAGTGTCACTGGAACCTCACCATCAGATTGTTTAGTGTCATATCCAGGACACCCAATGAGGGTGGGTCTTACCCCTCTGCAGAATTGCAGTCGGTGTATTCTACAGCCCTAGCCAAATGGGCAATTGAAATAAAGAAACTTTTAACAAAATCTTGACCCTGAAATGTACAAATATAATCAATAACTGAAGATATGAAAATGTTCTTGAAGTTAAAATTTTTCAAGAAAGGTAAATTGAATAAAAATGTTATTTTGCTGATTAATTGCAAAAAAAAGATTTTTTCAGGAATAACTTTCATAGGGAGTAAAATAGAAAAAATTCCATATTTAGTGGAATCATGAAGACAGAATTATAGATAAGATATAAAGATTAATATGTATATATATATATATATATATATATATATATATATATATACACACATACAGTAGAAATTCTATTGTCCAAATTTCTTTTAATTTGATCAACATTTAATAACATTTTTTCTTTACATCTACTGTTTGTTTATATCTATCAATCCATAGTACTTAACAGAAAAACATGATATATGTCAGTTTTTTTGCTAAACTATTACTATTTAACACAAAGTTGTTTGCATTGCCCTTTGTACTAATGCCTTTGGTAAAGGCATGATTCCATCTGGTCTTCCCTACCAGCCATGGGTATATAGTAGAGCAGACTAAGGTTTTTTTTTAGCTTTTTTAGCAAGTCCTTCAACCTGCAGTTTTAATTTGCTGCAGTGCATTTGTATTCTTGTAAAATATGCTACACTTTGGGATTTTGTTGCTAACCAGTAACATTTCAAAACTGAAGTCAATCTCTCAACATTCAATGATTAAAAAAAATTGAACATTTTTCTTTAGTCTTTTGTCTTCTTTATGGAATGTAAATTTTTGGTTCTTTTCAGTGGAATATTTTCTTTTTTATTAGTTATGTAAAAGAGCCCCATGGATTGCAAAGCATGACTCTATGATCATTTCAGTGACCAGGGAGACCTTTTATGACCAGAAGAGATGAATTAGTTCAATGAAAGGGTAGAAAAAGGAGTAGGAAATCCCTGGGGCTTATCTTTTAGAGAGAATAAAATGGATGGAGAGACAATTATCATAAAAAGGCATTTATATCTAATCGGCATTTGCATTATTAGAATGGATAATATTCATTGAAGCCTGAAAGATGAGAGACTGCTTCATTTCCAATAAACATTCAAGGAAAGAATTTTGAGATAAAATTTAAAAAAGAAAGGAATAACAACATAATTAATTTTTCTTTTTCCTGTGTTTAATAGTTTTCAAGTCTGGTAAAAGGCTGAATTTATTGAGCACTTAATGAGGAACAAATTCATAACTGCTTATAAACATAATACCTGATGAATTCTTGTAGGTATTATATCATTCCTTATGTTTTAGAGATTGAAGAATATGTTAGTGTCAAATTAGAGCTATAATCCCAAGAATGGTAAATGATGATTCAATCTATGCTGAGCGTTAATGAGAATTTGAGGGAGAAATCACAGGAGATAGGGACAGAGGGTCAAATAAGCTTTTTATAGTGAAATCTTCCTTTTAAAAGAATCTAAAATGGTTGAGTTTGGTTTCAGCCATGTAAGGAATGAATTGAATCTTAGGATCAAAATGATACAATTTGCAACCAAATATTAGTATGCTTTTTAAATACAGTTAATCACCTCCCCCCCCCACATCCATTTGTAGTGCTGTCAAGAAACACTGAAAAAGTTGATCTTAATACAAAAAATACAGAATATATTGTTAAGACATGAAGTTACCTCCCCTGATACTCTTGAGAAGAGAGTACTTTATTCGATGACCGGAAGTAAACTAACAGCCATATTGGTTTATGTGAGAGTGTAAGAAGAAGGGTGTAATAAAGGTGTCTCCATATGCAGAGTGTTATAGTCTGAGTTCTTTGTTTTTAACATATATAATATGAGGGACATTCAATAAATAAAGAGAAAAATATGAGGGTCATTCAATGAATAAGGGGGAAAAATATGAGGGTCATTCAATAAATTAGGGGAAAAAAAGTAAAATACTTTTTTACTAAAAAAATTTTTTTCAATAAATCTAAACACTGCATTGTTTGGAATTGGTTTATAGCAAAAATCATTTTATTCTCTCAAAAATATTTGTTTTGAGGCTATTCAAAATGGTGGTAAATCAAGCAAAATGTTACAGGCATCAAATCTTTGGTGGCTGAGAAGTGCAAATCATGTGAAATTTACAGAAGAATGTATGATGTGCATGGAGAAGCAGGTTTTAGTTAAAAAAATCTTTATGAATCAGTTAAACATGGGTTTGCCACTACAAACTTGAGTCAAAAAGACAGTTAATAGAGCGGAATCACTTACTCTCCAGTAAAGAAAAAGTTCCAGGTGCACTGGTTAATAAAGAAGGTCATGCTGACAGTCTTCTAGGACATGAAAGTATCTATCATTATTAATTTCTTTGGAAAAAGTGTGACTGGAAACAGTGCTTTCTATTGCTAACTCCTTTGGTAAATTTCCCCTTATTTATTGAATGATCCAGATATATAAAAGGTGTATTCCAAAAGTATTGAGATTGAAGCTGTATTTACCAAGACACTTTAAAAATGAATGAAAGTAGTTTTCTCGACTCAGTACTTAGAAAAATTAAAAATAGGAAAGCTGCAGGGCTTGATGAAATTACCCCAGAAGTATGGAAGACCAGACAATTCGACGACATACAGCTCCGACACTGTAACGCAGTCTATAATCAAAATCCGATTGATAGATGAATGAAGGGATGCATCCTCCCTTTCCCTAAAAAGGGTGACCTCGGATTAGCCAAGAACTACCGAGGTATAACACTTACACTTACATCCATAGCAGCCAAAATATACAATGCCCTACTACAAAACTACATAGAACCCAAAATTGACCACATTCTTTGGAAGAACCAAAATGGCTTCTAAAGAAATAGATCCACGATCTCACAAATATTGACTATCCAAAGAATCCTTGAAGGTGTATGGGCAAAAAACCTACAGGCGACAATACTATTTGTCAACTTTGCCAGGGCCTTTGATTCCATTCTCAGA
>CAUZXS010003002.1:7500-60000 GCA_963585895.1 Sepioteuthis lessoniana | reverse complement strand
AATCCTGAAGAGCTCTTGGCCATGTAGGAATTATTTTCATAATATTAGCTCTATCTCGTGTATTGAGCACTTTATTACGTTTTAGCTTAGGTATTTCTGTTGGTGTTTTTCCTTTTGGCTAGACATACAAGCTGCTTGATTACTTTCAAGTAGCACATGTGTTTTTCGTCTTTTTTTTTTTTCCTCAATTTTTTTCCCCAGATATCGGTTAGTAGAATTTGCAAATTGTACAAAAGTTTTTTTCATACCAAGAGAATTATAGATTAGATATAAAGATTAATATATGAATATATACACACACACACACACATACAGTATGATAAATCTACCAGAAATGTAAATATATATATATAATCTATTTTTGTATTTTATATATGCATATGCCTAGGTTTACACACACACACACACACACATATATATGTATACACACACACACACTTCAATCACAAACATCATTAAAAAAAATGAAACAACCTTGGAACTAAACCAGTCACTAATTCTTCAAAAACAATTAGAAATTTAATTGATAATAAAGAATAACAATACTCTCATCGAATCCAGAGCAGGGGTTAATGAAAATCCATATTTGGATTGTAATAAAAAATACATGGGTGTAACTTCTCATAGTATTAATAAATAAATTTACGAGCACAAAAGAGATTTAAAAAGAGTAGACATAAATTACGGTTTGGTCAAACAATTGAGAAACTAATCAAAACTTCAATTTTAAAGATTCCAGGATGTTAGTTTACATACATAATATAAAACACCAGAAAATTGTTGAATTTAGTATCATTTCAAACCATAGTGTACCATCAAACAGACTGGGTTTTTCCAATTTATCTCCTTATTTGGTCAGATTGGTGTAGAAAAGTTACAAAATCCCATATTCAGAAGAAATTCAGCTTCATTGTTTATATCTATTTACAACAATAGATAAACAGATAGTCAAATTAAATAGAGATAGGAAGAAGAAGTTTGACACTGAAGAAAATGGATAAATGTATTATAGAATAATAAGTAAATAATAAATATTATTATATAAGTATTATAGAATAATAAGTAAATATAGATATTAATATATATAAATAGATAGACGGATGTGATATGGTTTTTTTTAAAAAGAATTTTGGAATGCTAATTAAATCACACAAATTTAAAACAGAATGCTACCAATGGAAAGAGAATGTTTTGATATTTTCTCATTGTTTTCATTTTATCTAATAACTTACGCAGCCCTGATGAAGGTCTAAAAGCCAAAATGTTTAATGTTGGCAAATATTTCTCAGAATAAAATCATACTCTGAAGACCTTGTGTTTTTTCATCTCAACATTTTTATATATACACAAGAAATCAAATCTACATTGAATGTATATATATATATATATATATATATATATATATAGCTCTGTATGGACACAGGATGTGTATGTATATATATATATATACGTACATACATATAGCTCTGTACAGACACAGGATGTAATCTAGAAGACCTGCTGGGAGTGATGGTTGATAGGGATAAGTGGCGAGAGTCAGGGAAATCTGTCCTAGTAGCACAACTTGCTGATATATACACACAATATGATAAATCTACATTAAATGTCATTATATATATGACATGTAATGTAGATTTATTATATTGTGTGTGGGTATATATATATATATATATATACGCACACACTCAATATAATAAATCTACAGTAAATGTCATATATATAAGATGGATAGATATGCAAAAGTCTATATGCAAATAAATTTTTTTTTGTAATAAATTTGCAATTATTAAACAATATATCCAAGAGTGACTGAAAGAAAAAGTAAATCTCTTATTGAATCCAGGATTTGTTTTTCTGCTTGAGGTTAAACAGAAAAAAAGGAGGAAATCCTTTCTTGATTAATGGTGTGGAAGGAAGCAACTTTAAAGCCGTTGTCATTAATTCTAATTTGTACAAGATTTTGTCTCTTCTTTTTAAGAGTTAAGATTCACTGTGTAAGCATAACTGATGGTGAAGACAATGCTTGGCTGGTTCTACTGTAGAGAAGCTAAAAGTCTTTGAGGTTATCGGTATTTGGCACAAAAGGATACCAAATGCAATTAAAAAATCAGACAAGTTAAATCAACAACTGGATTTAGTGAAGGTGTATTGGAGATCCAATTGCTTGGCATTCTTAAAGAAACAGCATTAACTTGTATTGAAAACCAAAATTCTTTGTTCTAATTGGTCACTTGATCTGGGCAAAAAGAAAAAAATCTTTTGCAATTGGTCAGTGATGGCTGAAATATAGACAGTGGATGCATTATTTACATGTCAACGACAAGAAAGGAAAATGATGACATCAAAGAAAGGTTTTGTTGCCACATCCCAATTTTTTGTCCCTTTTTACCCTTGAATAATGTTTTTCTCAATTTATCCCCATGGTTGTTGATCATTGGCTGGACTCTCATACATTATATCAAAAATACACACACATGTTCACATATATATATATATATATATGTGAACATGTGTGTGTATTTTTGAGCAGCGTCTCATCAACCGAGAAGGACATCGACACACGACTGACGAAGGCATGGACAGCTATCGATAGGCTCTCGATCATATGGAAGTCGGACCTAACAGATAAAATGAAACGCAGTTTCTTCCAGGCAGCGGTTGTGTCGATACTGCTATATGGATGCACCACATGGACGCTTACGAAGCGGCTGGAGAGGAGGCTGGACGGAAATTATACAAGAATGTTGAGAGCAGTATTAAACAAGTCCTGGCGACAACACCCCACGAGACTCCAACTATACGGACACTTGCCCCCCATCACAAAAACTATACAAGTTCGACGAACCAGACACGCGGGACACTGCTGGAGAAGCAAGGACGAGCTCATAAGCGATGTACTCCTGTGGACCCCCACTCATGGATTTGCAAGTGTGGGACGACCAGCACGAACTTACATACAGCAGCTATGTGAGGACACGGGTTGTAATCCTGAAGACCTGCCGGAGGCGATGAGTGATAGGGAGAAATGGCGAGAGACGGTCAGGGATATCCGCGCAGGCGGCGCGACATGATGATATATATATATATATATATATATATATATACAATCCTATCCATCTTCTCATTTCTATCTATCCAATATATTTATACGGTAGCCTATCTGTACCAGTCTATTCCCATCTATTGTTCAGTTTGTTCATATCTGTATGTTTTATCATCTAATTTAGTTTGTTCCTAACAATCTATCTACCAGTCTTTTCACATCTATCTATATCTATTTACTTATATTATCTATCCTTTTATGTTCTTTCCTATCCTATAGTTGTATCTCATTTTCTATCTGTCTAATGTTTCTTATTCATCTTATATTCATATCTATATTTATCTAAGGTTATTTACATCTAGCGTATTAAGTTCATATCTATTTATCTAAAATGCATTTACAATATAAATCTTCATCCTGAAAGTAAATTCGTATTTATGGTATTAAACATCATCTTCAATCCTATTTTTAAGTTATTTCTACCAAAAACTTAAAATTCCACATTCCAGCTTTTGTTGCAGAATACGAAATCCTTATAAAATTCTAAACCAAAGATTAATGTCTTTTACAGCATGTTTCTTCAATTTGAAGTTCCTGCTTGCTTTCACTTTTTCACTTTTCTCTTTTTCTCTCGGTTGTAAGAAGTGATTGAGATGAAATAGTCGGTACTATGGTGAACTGAGTCACAAACCTTAAGCAAGTTTCTTTCTTCTTTTAAAACTTTTTTTCTTTTCTTCTTTGCCAAGAACAGCTGCAATAAAGCCAGAATTGCATTTAAATCAGTCACAGCTGATGTGTGCACCTGGAGTGATGCAGCAAGGTGGGAAAGGAGGTGCACATATATACTTATATCTACATACTCACAGACACTTGCTCTTAGATATAAGTATCTCTCTATCTATCACAAATATGGTCTGCTTGGTGGCCGAGAGGTCTGAAACTCAGTCTAACGTAAAGTTGGACGGGTTTCGATCCCGGCTTCGAGCGTCCTGCGTGTCTAGCCACACTGAAGAGTTCTGATAGAACGAAACAGTCTGTCTGTGGATGACAATATATAAGTGAGTAAAGTAAAGTTGGTGACCGTAGTCAAGGGCAACCAGAAGGCTCCTTTTCAATAGCTACTACACCGAGGTATAGGGGAGTATGCTACTCCTTTCCCTGGATTGCTCCACTTTACCCTTGATACATACCTTATATTGCTGAGTGTTAAGGAGGTATAAAGTACCATTTTAAAAGTTTTTGGTATGACGCGAACTGGGATTGAACACAGGTCTCCTGGACCATTGGCAAACACTCTACCCACTGGGCCAATGAGCCAGTTGTGTGTGTGTGTGTGTACTGATGCAGATTACAGCTATGTTGATTTGAACAAATGCATGAAGTTTATGATTTATTACAAAAATGTTCCTAAAAGCCTTTCCTAGAAAAATTTTAATCTTAAATTACTAATTGTACATGTAAGCTTTCTTGTCTTTTGGAAGATTGTGTCTCCTTTGCTGAAGAAGGACCCAATTCATATAATGGCAGATCTTCTTAATTGCTAACCTGTCACTAGCTTTCTCAAACTGTCATCTGTGTTGTCATTTGACTGTATCAGACTGTAGTATAGAAATTGAATTTATTTAATTTTTTTTATGTGGGGGGAAGTAAACATTCATAGCATTGAGGATGGACATTTTTTGGTTACCTCTCCAAAATATCTGACCATTAAAATTCCTGTGTCTTCTACACATATAATGAAGTATATATGTGTGGGGGGAAAGCCATATATATATATATATATATATATATATATATATATATATGGGAGTCGCTGAATACTTATTTTTAGTAAAATTCATAAATATATGTGTCGAGTTTTTCTATATGCATAAAAGTATTCTTATAGATAGGTAAAATAATAGTGCAGAAATATATGCACAGACACACACACATTGCAAATAATTGTAATTTAACAGCTTATATATAGATGTTCCATTTAAATAAATTGCATATATCTATATATTATATTTTCTCAAAATTTCTACACATACACACACACACACACACATATATATATATATATATATATATATATATATATAGAGAGAGAGAGAGAGAGAGAGAGAGTATATGATTTTAATTATTTATAAAACTTATCTTGTTTGACACAAAGACTTAGTAGTGTGGCACCCAGTGAATGTTGAATTCACAATCCCAATATCAGGCTGAGTGACAGAATTTTAAAATCAAGATATATTGAACACCATGTGTGTGTGTGTGTGTGTGTGTGTGTGTGTGTGTCTGATTATATATATATATATATAAACAAAAAGAAAGATATGTAGACATGTTACTGTGCTGGATTTTGATGAGTGTATGAAAAAATGGAGGTCAGATTGGAACCCAGTAACCCAATTTCATCTGCACTGTTATAAAAATTACAGAACAATTTAAAACATTAATGTCCATATGACTGACTGCAAATAAATGTGTGGATGTGAATAAATTTTTATCAACAATCTCTGTCATTCCAGGTGTTCACTCTGTGTGTGTTTGTGTGTGTGTATGTATATATATATATATATATATATGAAATCATTGATTAACAGCCAAGTCACCAATATAAAATTATATCAATATTTACTAAAGATAGCTCTGTGTGTGCGTGTGTCTTACATAGCAAAGTTTGTATATAGCAATGTATGTATACACTATTGTGTGTGTGTGTGTGTGTGTGTGTGCATATTATGTTTTTGTGCATAAGTGTATATATTCTTTGACTGTGCATTCATGTTGCATATATTTCTGCACAACAAAGAATAAACCCCTGCCCTAAATCTGTAGGGAATTACTTTGCAATGAGTCAACACACACATGCATCCACAAATTCTTACCCTCACCACTTTGTCTGACCTCTCCCCACTCCTAATCTTTTATTCACTTTCTTCTTTCTTTTTTACATTTTACTTATTATTTTTCTCTTTCTTCTCTTTTTTCCTCATTCATTTATTCTCTTTTCTTTCAAATCACTTTCATTTTTCCATTCCTTTTTCTCACTTCTTTATTTGAATATGCTTTTCCCTTTTCTGTCTCTCTCTCTCTCTGTTTGTCCTTTCTCTCAGTCTTCAAACTCACTCTTTGTCTCACTTTCTCTCCCTCTCTATGTTGTCATTCATTTCACTGTCAACTTTCTGTTGGCTTTTAACATATGGCTTCATTTTCTTTCTATTTTCTACACTCTTCTCTCTTTCTTTTAGAAGCCCTCTTTTTTTCTTAATTCTTCCCTTTCCATTCATTCTCTACAGCTTTTACTTTTCTCATTAGCAAATCTCCATTTTTTTAATTCTTTTTGTTATTTTTCTTTCTCCTTTTCTTTCTTTCTTATTTTTCCTTTCTTTGAAACCTTTCTGTAATTATTTCTTTCTCCTATTTTTTCTTTCATTCTTTGACTTCTTTCTCCTATTCTTTCTTTCTTTCTTTGACTCCTTTCTGTTATTCTTTCTTTGACTCCTTTCTCCTATTCTTTCTTTCTTTGACTCCTTTCTCCTATTCTTTCTTTCTCCGATTCTTTCTTTGACTCCTTTCTGTAATTCTTACTTTCTCTTATTCTTTCCTTTTTTCTTTGACTCCTTTCTGTAATTCTTACTTTCTCTTATTCTTTCTTTCTTTGACTCATTTCTGTAATTCTTACTTTCTCTTATTCTTTCTTTCTTTGACTCCTTTCTGATTTTCTTACTTTCTCTTATTCTTTCTTTCTTTGACTCATTTCTGTAATTCTTACTTTCTCTGATTCTTTGATTCTTTTCTGTAATTCTTACTTTTATTCTTTCTTTCTTTGAATCCTTTCTGTAATTCTGTCTTTCTCCTAATTTTCTTTCTTTCTCCCATTCCCTTCAACTATCCAAGTTTATCAACAGTGGTCAGCTTTGATGGCTTGTCTGACCCCTGACCCTTATCCATCCATTCAGCAAACCAGCTTGATTTCTTCTTCCACTGTTATATCTCCTACCCCTAAAACACCCCCATGCCTCTCTCAACACTACCCCAGTTTCATTCTTCCTCTTAGGGCAACAACTGCATCCTGCTTCATGCCATCACAGGTTCTGAAGACAAGCAGCAGCAAGCTGAGAGTAGCAAAGAAGAAGATCAGAAGTGGAGATAGAAAAAGACAACACTAGACAAGACTGGGCAGTGGGAGATAATTTGGCAGAATGTTGGTGGAGACAAGACAGGATGGGTCGGGTTGATGAAAGCTGGAAAGATCCTCACATTCACTTTTCCTTCTAAGGAATGTTATCTGGCTTCACACATATGCATGCATGCAGGCAGGCATACACAAATATGATAGCCTCTGTATATGATTATCCTCATGCTTACAATATCACTTGGGTCCTGTTTAAATTGCCCCAGTTTTAATTCCAAGACAGATCAACACACTGAAAACTTTCTCATCCAATTTTTAGGTAGAAAAAAACAAAACAACTTGTCATTAATCATGCAAAAAAACATTAAAAATGAAATAAAAAAATTGCTTTTAATTTTTGTAATTAAAAAAAAAAAAGACAAAAAAAAGCTGATAATGATGTATAAAACAGGAATACAATTATATGTATACTTAGAGCATAAAAGTGTATGTGTGCCCATTGGCCAAGGGGTAGACTGCCAATAGTCTGGGAGACCGGGGTTTCGATCTCCGGTCGAGTCATAGCAAAGACTAAAAAAAAATGGTACTTGATGCTGCCTTGCATTAAAGTGGAGCAATCCAGAAAAAGGAGTAGCACTCTCCCCAATACCTTGGTGTAGTAACTATTGAAATGGGAGCTTTCAGGTTGACCTTGTCTACAGTCATCGACTTTACTTATATATATATATATATATATATACACACACACACACACACACACACAGACTGGAAGGTGCTTGTTGTGTAATGGCTATCATTGTAGGAAATGGACATAGCTACCTAAATTCAAAGCCTGGACAAGACTATTTGCATTTCACATAGCACTAATACCCCTGGGAAAGGTATGAATCCAATTATTCTCCCTCCAGTAATGGGTGAATAGTAGGTCAAATTGGACTTTTTAACCTTGGCATGAAAACCAGTAGAGAAGGAAAACTCTGAATTTAAACCTGTTAAACTCTGCTTAGAAATTAACCTTGTGTTGCATCCTGCTTGTAGGGAGGAGTTGGTAAATATATATATATATATATATATATATATATATATACACATTTGTAATGCTGTATAGACCCAAAACACAATAGGCAGATGGATAAAGGAATGCATCCTCCCTTTCCCTAAGAAGGGTGACCTCGGAATAGCCAAGAACTACCAAGATATAACCCTTACATCCATAGTGGCCAAGATCTACAATGCTCTACTATGCAACTGTATAGAACCGAAAATTGAGAGAATACTTAGGAAGAACCAAAATGGCTTTCAGAGAAATCGATTCACGACTTCACAAAATTTGACTATTCATTGAATTCTAGGTGTACGTGCAAAAAACCTTGAAACAACAATATTATTTGTCGACTTCTCCAAGGCTTTTGATTCCATACACAGAGGGAAGATGGAGCAAATACTTCTTGCCTACAGCCTCTCCAAAGAAACCGTTGCAGCCATAATGATGCTATATAAAAACATGAAAGTAAAAGTCCGCTCACCGGATGGAGACACAGACAACTTCGACATTGTAGCAGGTGTGCTACAAGGAGACATGTTAGCCCCATACCTGTTTATCATCTGCCTAGACTACATGCTTCAAGCTTCTATAGATTCTATGAAAGAAAATGGTTTCAAGCTGGCAAAGGAAAGAAGCAGAAGATACCCTGCACAAACAATTACGGACATGGACTATGCTGATGACATGGCGCTTCTAGAAAATACATCTGCCACAGCTGAATCCCTGCTACATAGAGGCCTATGCTCGTTCCAGACTATCTCAACGCAGACAAGACAGAATATATGTACTTTAATCAAAGAGGTGACATCTTCACACTAAGGGGTGGTCCTTTGAAACTGGTGAACTAGTTTACCTACTCTGGTGGAAGCAGTGTCTCATCAACCAAGAAAGACATCAACAAGTGACTAGCAAAGCCATGGACAGCTATTGATAGGCTATCAGTCATATGGAAGTCAAATGATTGATGAAATAAAATGCAGTCTTTCCAAGCAGCAGTCATGTTGATACTGCTGTATGGATGCACTACATGAACGTTAACAAAACGTATGGAGAAAAAGCTCGATGGCAATTACACAAGAATGCTGTGAGCAATGTTAAACAAGTCCTGCAGGCAACACCCCACAAAACTGCAGCTGTATGGCCACATGCCACCCATCGTGAAAACTATCCAAGTTAGACAAACCAGACATGCGGGACATTGCTGAAGAAGTAAGGACAAACTCATAAGTGATATACTCCTATGGACCCCTTCACATGGACGACCAAAGGCAGGATGACTAGCTAGAAACTATATACAACAGCTCTGTGCCAATACAGAATATAGCCTTGAAGACTTGCTGGGTGCGATGGATGATAGAGACGGGTAGGGAGAGAGGGTCCGGGAGAGCCATGCTGGTAGTGTGACATGATGATATATATCAGCATAAATGTTTTGGGCAAGTGATAGCTCAAAATGTGCGAGAGATTTTTAACAAAGTGCTTAATGCTCTTATTAAGCAGAATTAGTTTAAAATCTAAAATATTAAAATGTTCTTAGTCAAATGGTATCCATGAATTTGAGTTTTAATGGATATTCATTGTACATGAAGTTCATAGTCATTAGCTATATCTAAGATTATGAACATTTTGATATATATATCTGAAGATTCTGTGGTACTTGGAAAATTTAAAAATGGCTTTAAAAAGCATATACGTTTTAATTTATAAAAAAAAGAGAACCCTTCCTTTTGGTCATATCTTATCAGAGAAAAATACTGTGACAGATAAGCAGTGATGAAAAAATAGACAGGGGTAGTGACTGATAAAAAGAAGGGGGAAAGGAAGAAAACTAGAACAAAAAAGTTTTTTTTCCTTAAACCAGAAGAATTGGTGCAGTTAACTTTGTTTTCTTCTACAACGAAGTCAGGTGAGGTTATGTCAAGATCAGTGGTGTTGAATAAAAGTAATTACTGAAATTACTTTTGTATGCACAGTGCAGGTCGGAATTTTGCAATGAGGAGGGCTTCAAGCACGAATAACTGTAGCTCATTATTTGATGTCTCCAGGATACTGAACATTTTGGGGTTATATATATATATATATGTGTGTGTGTGTGTGTGTGTGTGTGTGTGTGTGTGTTTGTGTGGTTAGTTAGTTTCATAACTTTGTTGGGTTATTTTATACTGAGATCAATTTTTTTTTTGTAATTATATGGTTTGAAGTAACAACTCCTATTTAATGATAACCATTTGTTTGTCTACAGTTATATAGTTTCAAGTATTCCAATCTAATGTAAATAACTTTCAAACAGAGTAATTCAGCCTATAGGTGGGACTATAACAGGTACTACCACTCCAGGTCAGAGTAGACATGGAAGTAATAGCAATGAAGGGATACTCCACATTCTTCATAACTCAAGCACCGAAGCTTCACCACAAGGTGTGTGTGTGTGTGGGCATATATGTCTGAAATATACTAATGCATGTATTTGCATGGCACATTAGTCTGAATATTATGAGAAAATAACTTGCCATTGATGTATTTATTTAGATATTTATCATAGTTGAGCAAGTCAGACATAAGGTCACAAAAATAGAGTATTTAATGAAATTGAACTTACTACTAATGATTGTAACTCTAACTTGTTTACAGTAATCCATAAATAACTACACTCCAACCAATTTTTTAGAAAAGGTTAATTTTTTTGAAAACCAAAAGATACCAGAATTTTATTATTTCTCGTGGAACATTATGTAATCAAAACAGATATTATTAGGTATTATTTATTATAAAACTTTACTGCATTGAAACTCTGTAACCAAGAAAAAATAGCTTTATAGAATTTTACATGGTGATGAACTCATTTTGGGGCAGCAATATATTTGTATTTTTTGTTTCATTGCTGTAGACTTTGGTTATAAATAATACCTAATAATATCCATTTTGATTGTTTAATTTTCGATTTGAATTAATAAAAACCTGATATCTTTGTTTTGGAAAATAATGAACATTTTATTAGAAAATTCTGAGTGGTATACTTATTTTATAGTTGGTTATATATATATAAGTAAATAATGGAAAGGAATCTGACACTATGGAGAAAAATTGAAAAATTGAGTAATTCAAAAGTGGTGAATTTATTATGAAGGAAAGTCAGCGGTAAAACATTTCGGTTTTAATGAACCTTCATCAGGGGAAAAGAAAATATATACAAAGAATATATAATCTTTCTTTGTATATATTTTCTTTTGTCTTGCCATTGTAATTTATTAAAACATCCATCACTGTTATATCAACACTTGTTTCACTATCTTTAAGTCCTGATGAAGGTTCATTAAAACTGATATGTTTTAACGTTGACTTTCCTTCGTTGTAAATTCATCACTTTTGGATAACTTTGTTTTTCAATTTTCTCCATATTGTCAGATTCCTTTCCATTATTTACTTATATATATATATATATATATATATGCACATCTTGTAGACATATTAAAGTAATAAAGAATTCTATTAACATTTTGTATCTAAATATAAAATTACATAAATTTATATTTGAAATGTACTTACTTTTGGATCATTGCGTATTTTTGGTTACAGTATTTCATCTATATGTACATGTGTAGGCACTTATACTACATTCAAATATATTAAGATTCTCCCTATAATTTTGAAATGTAAGAAATCCTTTGTATTTATAATGATGTAAATAATCATTGAAATATTGACATAATCTATTTTCACATTCTAGTTTGATTATTGAGAATCATGTTTTTACTTTCATTTTTATAGTCAATTATGTATATACAGTTTTCTTACAAACTCTAACGAGAGAGAGAGAGGTAAATACACAAGAGATAAGAGAGGATGAGAAAGAGGAAAAGAGAAGGATAAGGGCGGGAGAGAGAAAAGTGTGAAACAACAAAATGAAGACAATGGGAGGGTTTTAGGTAAAAGAAAAAGAGAGACACAAGGAGGAAAAGTGTGAGACAACAAAAGAAGGAAGGAGACAAAAAGAGAAAGAGAGAGAAAGTGTCAAATCAGAGGGAGACAATGAGATAGAGAAAAAAAGATAAAGAGATAGAAAGAGAGAAGAAAAAGAGGGAGAGAAAGAGAGAGAGACATAAGGGACAGAGGAAGCAAGTGATGGAACAAGACAAGTAACTGACTCATTTTGTATTCCTCTCCACTAATCACAATTTGAACGGCTGTATATGAGAGACTCATTTCTTATTAAAATATTTCTTTCAGATACTTACTTACCTACATATATCTAACATATGTAGACATAAAGAAAAATCGTTCTTTAAGCTGCTTGCAGGCACATGGAGCTTTACAGGCACCACCCACCAAGAACAGTTCTATGTACCTCCATTTTGGCAGGTTTTTTATTCAAAAATATTTCAAATGCATGCACACACACACACACATATATATATATATATATATATATATATATATATATATATATATATGAATAAAATGTGGGTGGATGCATGTGATTGTATATGCAAATTCATGCTAACAACAGCAGAAATGAACATTCTTGTAAATCTTATATTTATGTAATCTATTTTATTGTGTAGGTCTTTTAGTTTTAGGGCAGATATACATGCAGATACATACATTTAAATGCAAGCAAAGCTTATATATATATTAGCTGTACTTGCAGAAATTCCATAGAATACATACATACATAATTGTTGAAATTTAAGCTATAAATAACATTGTAAGAGAAATCATTCTTGATTTCTATTTCAAAATTTTTCGAACTAATAATGACACATAACAATGAATTAATAATGACACATAATAATGAATTAAATATAATCTTACAATAATGAAAAAACAACAACAAAAAACTTGAATGGGAAAATTGAAGGTTTTGTAAAGTAAGCGGCTCAATTTTGAAGTTAAATATATTAATCTTATTTCTTAGAAAAAGTTAACCTTTCGGGTGGGTGGCTCACTTTTCAATAAGGCTAACATTATCAGGTCATAAGTTAAGCTCAAGGTTGATTACAACATTTTCAAAGCTGAGAATAATTATAAATGCTATCAACAAAACAATAATTTATCAAAAAAAAAAAAAGAAAAGAAAAAAAGATGGGTTTTATATATATATATATATATATATTGATAGAGAGTGAGAGAGAGAGAGAGGTGAAAATTTATTGACTCTGTCAAGAAAAAAAAATCCTTCATTGAACTTTTATTGAATTCATTTGGCAAGGTTTAAAAACTTAAAAAGACTGCAGGATAAGTATATAAAATAGCACGTGCTTCATGACTTAAGTTATTCTTTTTTTGGTCTGACTAAGAACTTTTCAGCATCCCTTCTTATAAAGCAATAGATGTATCTACCCAACCTATCCATTCAAGCAGAATGTGACACAAGGTCAATTTTAAAGTGGAGTTTAACAGGTTTGAATTCAGAGTTTTCCTTCTCCTAGATCAGTTGACATATCAAATTGAAAGAGCCCAGTCTGCTCTACTATTTACTCATAACTGCATGGAGAATAATTGGATTAATACTATTCCAAATGGTATTTATGCCATAGGAAATACAAACAGCCTCATCCAGGGTTTGAACTCAAGTTATCATGTCCATTTCCTATGCTGAATAGTAATACATTATAAGTAATATAGCATTAATTGGTATACCTACATCTATATAAGTTAGTATTCCTACATGTCTCTGAATATCTATTTCATTATTAATTGGTCACCGATCACATACATACACAAATATTTGACGCTAGATGAACCATGAAGTTGTTTGGTTCTTGTTGTTGCAGTGGTTCATGATGATATTAATGCTTCTATTCAGGAAGGAGTGAAGGATTCTAATTAGATGGTCATAGTTGTCTATGCTGTATTGACGATTTGATGAGAAACGAATGACATTCAATTTGAATGTAGACATCATAAAATTGTCTCTTCGTTGTAAACTGATATCGTATCATTTCAAAATTCGCACATTGTTCTGATAGAATGTTGCTCTTGTGTGCAAATTTTATTTGGATATATATATATATATATATATATATATATATATATATAAAAACATACACACTCACAATGAGAATTTTAGTTATATATATATATATATATATATATATATAGATAAATACACACACACACACAATGAGAAGTTTTGTTATATACATATATATATGAGTATGTGTGGAAGTGTACATTTCAGTTGTGCTATTTTCAGCTAAGATATTTGGACAAAATTGGTTGGATTTCTTTTTTAAATCTTAATTTTACAACTTTCATATCAAAAATAAAACCAGCAAAGATTTTTTTTCTCTTTGCAAAGATTTGCAATTATTTGGCTGATTTGTGTGGTTTGATTCAATAGGAATTTTGCTTTTTATTACTTGCATTTTTTTATTTTTTATTTTACATTATCTCAGATTATGCAGTTGCCAGAGATATTTGTGATATTCAAAAAAAGTTTTCTTTTCATGTGCCTGTGTGTGTTCTCATATGTAAGTAAATATTTATAAAGCTTTGCTTAGGTTGGTATAAGGCCAAATGAGGGAGTAGAGGAGTAGGAAGATCCTTACTGCTTTGAAATCAGCCATATATATATATATATATATATATATATATTTGTATAAAGACAGACAAATAGATGCTAATTGATATTGTCAGAACATGAAGTATGGAAATGTCTTTCTTGAAATATTTATAGAAATACAAACATGCAAAAATATAAATGAACAGAAATGAAGATATAAAGAGAATAAAATGTGCATATATATATATATATATATATATATATATATATATATACAAACTGTGTGAAGTACAATTTTGTGTGTGTATGCACATGTATTAATATGTGTATGTATATATATATTTCTATTTAAGTACTTTTATGCATTAGGGAAATACATTCTCATATATATATATATATATATATATATATATATATATATATACACAAACATAGATATACTCATATAAATATTATTTATAAACATATTTGCATTCATATAATTCTAATTCCATTTAAATTATATATATATATATATATATATATATATATATATATATATATATATATATATGTGTGTGTGTGTGTGTGCAATCTGACAAATACTTCTACAGATGCCAGGATTAAAAAAACAAAGAAAACTTTTCCAAATAAAAATCTGATAAAATAAGATAAAAAAGCAAAAAAACTAAAAATATCAGACAGTAGCCATTTTAGTTCTTTGATTCTCAACTGAAAACTATTTTGGTTTTGTATTGAAAATTTGGGAAAGCGTGGAAAAGAGAAAAAAATTGTTGCCATTGTTTCTAAGTTGAAAAATGGTGCAAGTGAAAAGTGACAGATATTATCCTGAAAAGAAAGATTTCTTCCTACTTGGAGTAATGTGAATAAGAGATGAATATACTTACTGAAGAAGAGAAAAAGTGAGAGAAAGGAAGAACAAGAAAGGCAAAAGATAAAGATAAAAAGATGAAGGAAAAAGATTAGAAAAATTAGAGGAAAAAAGGAAGTAGGTGAAGAAAAAATGTGGCAAAAAAAAAAAAAAAGAAAACCATAATGGATGTAGATGAATGAAAGAAGGAAGAAGAAAATTATGAATGAGAAAAGAAAAGGTGATGAAAGATGAAGAAGAAAAGAAGGAGATCAAGTCGAAAAACAAGAAATCTCATTTGTTTTCAAGTTGGTTCTTTGAAGATTCTTGTTGTTACGTGTTGCAGAATTTGGACATATTTTTGGTTGCCTTTGTGAGAACAGGAAAAAATGATTTTCAGACTGAAATATGCAAAGCAAGAAAGAAAATGGTGAAGATTCTTTACCAAAAGATAAAAGATCAAAACATAGCATCAAAGAAGTTTTCTCCTCTTTGCAAACTATTAATATAGCCTTATTGTTTTTTTAATTTTTTTTATTTTTATCTCATCCAAAGATTTGTAGGGTTATTTCATACGTGGTGGGCTTTAACTACCACAAAAACAGTTTGAAAACAAAAGGTTCACTATGAAAAAGAATCTCCACTTTGTGCTGTATGATTTCCACCTTACACACAAGTAGATTAAACTACCTTCTGCCAGAAAAGGGAATTTCTGTTCAGGTTGAACAAAAATATTTGATGGAAAATTACAATCTACCTTTACATATCTTTATTCATATATATTTCTTTATATCTCAGTCCACTCTATTTCAGTCGATTCAGATCTATGTCAGTCTAATCATATCTATTTAGTCAGTCTGATTATTTTATTTACACAATCTGATCATATCTATCTGTCTAATTATATTTATTATTTGTGCTTCCAACTTGTGGCAGTGTTACATTTTGCTAGAAGGTGGATAGTGATGCTTGATTTAAATGAATAAACAAAAAAACAGACAAAATAAATAACAAATTTCAGACTGTGTTGTGGCCATCCTTTGAAGTACATGCTGGACCGTTTGAAAATTTAGTCAAAGATTTTTTTCTTTTTTTAAGCTGTAAAGGGATACTTCTCAGATGGCTAATCAGAGAGGATTCGAAGTCAGTCAGTATTTGATTGTGAAAGAAGGAGGGCAATCAGAAGTGTGTGTTTGAGAGAAAGAGAGTATTCAATCATGAATCTAGATAATCAAGAAAGTTTTGATCTTCCAAACTGAAGAATCTATTAGTTGGTATCAGAAGTTAGCCACAAGAAATATCTAATTGCCAGCCTCTCTCTTCTCCCTTTCTTGTTTAAAAAGTCAACTGTATTTTGATTAATCCTTGATAGACAAATAATATAAGTAAAACTGAAATCCTTTGCACTAGTTTCAGGGAATCTTAATGGGATAAGAGGAATATCTTGCATCTAAAAAGAAGTTGGGAACCAACTTACTTCTTGGGAAACCAAAGGATGACAAAAATTGATCACCTTTCAAAAAAAAAAAAAGACAGGTAGAGAGCCTCTCTCTGAGAAACTCAACCAATATAGCAATCCAAAGTGGCTAGCCATCACACATTCCTCAGACCACAAGACACACAGCCATTTGTCCTTGTGGCTAGTGCAGTACAGAAATAGTACAGTACCCACTCAAAATTTGTCATATTAAGGTCATCTGTGTTATAGCAGTTTGTTAACATGTGACAGAAAATGATACTACAGATTTTATTAATGGTGGGTTGCCTGGCTTTAATAAAAATGACCTCAATTCAATAATTCTCATTAATAAAATCTGCTTTGAGTTTAGAGTAAGCATTTTAAAGTGTCATTTACAGTATTGTCTTGTGATGCATTATGATATCTCAGTATTTTTCAAAACTTGATGATAATTAATTCAAGTTGAAACAATTGGAAATTCTATGAATTTTGGACAGTTACTCTATCTTGTCATCAAGCAATATGAAAACTTATTCATAATTGGGAAAAATAGGTTGACTAACTAAAATTTATCTGCTGTGTTTAATAAAATGTTTGAATAATAATTTGCTATATATATATATATATATATATATATATGAAAATGTACAAAATATGAAAAAAACCTAAGGTCTTCAGATGATGATATTATTTATAGCTTGAATTATTTGTCAATGTTAAATGTTTTGGTTTTTAAACCTTCATCAGGCTGTGTGAAGTTTTTAATGAGATGAAAAGATGAAAGTTTTAGACATTCTATTTCCATTAGTGGCATTCTGTTTCAAATCTATGAGATGTAATTAGTTTTCTAAAAATTAAATTTAATTGAAACAAAAAAAAAAAATATCACATCTATCTATGTTCATATTTCTATTATTTTATTGATATCTACCTATTTTCATATGACATTTATTTATCTATCAATGTTAGTCTGCTTATTTCTATCTCTCTCAGTTTATATATATATATATATATATATATATATATATATATATATACCCACCAACATACCTATTCTATTTCCAAGAGCTGTTGCCTCTAATCTACACTGATCTTATTACTGTCTGTCTAAAAAAATTTTCCAGTTTCATAAATCTTGCAAAAATTGTTTTTGGTTTCAGTGTTTACAATTTATGGACTTGAAAAATCACTTACCTGGTTCATTTTGTTCATTATGTTTATTTTCAGCAACAAAATCATGATAAAAGGTTTTAGAATTATATTTCTAATGAAAATCTATACATCTTCAATTTTTAACTTAAGAACAATTTTGATTTTTGAATTCTGAGAGGGAAGAAAATGCCATTAACAAGTAACTGTGCAATAAAGATAAAAAAAAAAAATATACCTTACCAAACATCTTGAGAAAAAAAGTTCAGTACTTACCTAAAAAAGAAAAGAAAGAAAAAGTTTAAATTTCAATTTTTTTTAAGTAACTGAAATAAAAATGTAAAAAAATTGAATTTGAGCACCTACTAAAAATGAAATGTTTGAATAAGAATTTACTATATATATATATATATATGAAAAAGTAAAAAATATGAAAAAATATAAGGTCTTCAGATGATGATTTTATTTATAGTTTGAATTATTTTCAATGTTTTGGTTTTTAAACCTTCATTCAGGTGTATGAAGTTTTTAATGAAATGTAAAGATCAAAGTTTTAGACATTCTATTTCCATTGGTGGCATTCTGTTTCAAATTTATGAAATATGATTAGTTTTCTAAAAATTTATTTCAAAAACGTTATGTATTTCCTTAAAACAACAACAAAAAAATCATATCACATCAGTCTATCTATGTTTATATTTCTATTATTTTGTTCATATTTACCTATTTTAACCATTTTATATTACATCCATCTGTCTATCCATGTTAGGTCAAGTAAAGATTCATACTTACCAACAGTTGTGGCTTTTTACCAGTTTAAGTTAAGCTTGATTATATACATATTAGCCACTTACATTGAGAATCTTAGATATGAGCACATCATTAATGTTGTCAGCAAATGGAATTTTTCACCTCAAACCAAAAATGAGTCTTAGGTATCAGTGTATTGTGATCATCAATGTCATCAGTGAATGGAATTTTCTATTACAAACTAAAACCTATTTCTGAGACCATTAATCCTGTGAGTCATTTCAGGGATGTTTTCTGACTGACACATATAACAAGTAATATTTACTACCTACCTTCACTTGGATATATAATGACCAATTTTATTATTCAGAGAAATTAAAGAGTAGTATTCCTGCCAAAGTCTGAACCAGTTGACAGGGAAGCATTGAGCTTTACTATAAAACTAGCAGTCATAGAAGACCTTACCAGTTGGGTAGCACGCATGGCCCAAGCTTAAAGAATTTGACAGTTCCTTTTACTGGTATGATCTTTTGAGTTCCAGACACCACTTCATTCTTTCCAGTGATGTGCTCTGAACATAGCAGTCTAGCTATTTTCAATTGTCTTTTTCAGGGCACTCCTCTTACCATTACTACTACTGCCCTTATCAGGGCACTTTTCTTGCTATTATTACTACTGCCCTTATCAAGGTACTTGTCTTACTACTGTCTGATGTGACACCAAAGATGACAGGTTAGCAGCTCTACCAACCAACCCAGTGTAGCAACATATTGCAACTCATGTCATATTCTCTGGCCTATGAACTGCTTGTCTTAAAAATTGACAACACCAGTCCATGAACAGTGGATACTGCTCAGACCAATGACTAATCTACACCTCTACCTGCAGTGACTGTTGAAACCAATTTGAATTTATTAATGTTGCCAAGTTAATCTCATAATAATAAATCTGTAAACTTTGTTATAACCTAATATCTTGTTTTGTTATCCTTGCCTTTCCTGTGTCACTTCACTCATTTTTAAAAGTTTGTAGCATTGGCTATACCATAGATGGCCCAGCAACAAATATATGTATATATATATTGTAAGTAAGTTGGCCAACCATAGTTGAGGGTGACTCAAAGGCTCCCTTTTTCAATAGCTATTACACTAAGGTATACGAGAGAGTGTTACTCCTTTCACTGGATTGCTTCACTTACTCTTGATTCTTAACTTATAATGCAGAGTGTTAAGCAAGGAAGCCGTTAAGTACCTTTTTTTAAATCTTTGGTATGATTTGACTTGGGATTGAACTTCAGTCTCCCAGACCATTAGCAAAAAAAACAAAAAAAAAAAACACAGAAAGAATGACCCAAAATTTACAGTAATATTTTATCAACAAAAACTAAAAGTGTACATTCTTATAGCCACCTTGCTTTTTTTGTAAAAAGACTTGAAATCACTTAGACACTGGCAAATTCTTCTTAACACATAATTTTTTAGAGTGTCAAATTCTGTTATTATTTCAGTTCTTGAAGACTTCCTAGTTTTTATCTTGTAAACCTTTCCTTTGATACTTCTCCACCATACTTGATCAAGTAATCTTGGAATCCACCAAACATTGTCCCTTCTACCAATTGAATATTATTCATTATGTATCAAAATAACTTTTGGGCCAGTGTGTGTGTGTGTGTGTGTATATATATCAGTAACATTGTTACATGTTTGTTCCTGGAAAATCAATTTACCATAATATTTTGTATGGTTTATAACCTGATATTGTACAGTATTCTTGAACAAAAATAAAATATAAATGTGAATATGGACTAATTGATTCTCCCTCATATATGTGTGTGTGCATATACATATTTTTTTATCAGTCTTTGTTGAATAACTTGGAGAAGGGTCGATGATATTGAAAGACTTGAAGGATCCAAAAGACCCGAGGGTTCTAGAACCCCTGAAGGTGTGTTCACACAGATCAGTTGGTATGCAAACACGGCTGTTTAAGCTATACTAAAAATCAAATTATTGAAATAAACAATTTAACAGGTTTTGATTTTATAGTTTCAGATACAATGAAATTTTGTTTTTTAACATCAGCAAATTCAGTCATTTCAAAAAGAATAGTATCTATGAAGCAAATGAAACATCCACATCATCATCATCATAATATATATTTCCAAATTATACCACATTTGGTTTACACTAACCTACCAAGTAAGATAGAGATAGCCATAAATTGTTGTTATATATATATATATATATATATATATATATATATATATATATATAAACAACAGTTTATGACTATCTCTATCTTATATATATATAAGATAGAGATAGCCATAAACTGTTGTAATGCATATATATATATATATATATGCATTACAACAGTTTATGGCTATCTCTATCTTACTTGGTGGGTTAGTGTGTAAACCAAATGTGGTATAATTTGGAGAGTGCTCAATATCTGTGATAAAGCTATTACATAATGATAATAAATAAATATATATTAGTTTTTGTAAGGTATTCTTCAATCCAGTAAATCCAGAGTAGGGAACAATTCCGTCAGGACAAATAAATTATTTAAATTTCGAATATTTAAATATTCCTGGTAGAGAGCTCAATGTAAATAAATTCACAGAACAAATAAAATTATTTCAAGGAAAAAAACAATATTTGGTCACGTTAGGATAATAAATTTATTTCCATCCTGGTAAGAGCATTGATATGAATCAAAGACTTTAAATTAAAAAGAAAAAATTAATTTAGATTCGTCTTTGATTCATATGAATGCTCTCAATGCTCTGGAAATAAATTTATTATCCTAATGTGACCAAATATTGCTTTTTTTCTTGAAATATTAGTTTTTATATATATTTAATATAATGGATGCTTATCTGTGATCATTAGTTTCAATCAATAAACCGATAGTCCACATTCCAAAAGCACCAGGACTGGAGCCTCACCATCTGATAGTTTAGTGTCATATCCAGGACACTCGTTGTTAGTGGGAGTATTTCTCCTCTGCAGAGATGCTGTTGGTATATTCTACAGCTCCAGCTGACTGGGATGTAGACCATCAAATGATCTATATAAATAAATTGTTAATTTCAACACCTTGGTATTGATTTTTTTCTGTCATATTTTTTAAGCACATTGTTGAATATAATCTAAATTGTTTATCATATATAATCAGAACATAATCCGTTAAAAGAAGGATTGATTATTCAAACTTACTATTGAAGTAATTGATTATTGAAAACAGAAAAGCCTTTTTATTTAGTTTGGTTTGATTTTATGGCCCATCAACCATTGTAGGTTATTAATGCCAAATCCATTTTTATACATATAAACAGTTCTATTTCAGACAATTCAGTTTAGCATACAAAAACAGTTCTATTTCAACCAATTCAGTTTAGCATAAGTACACCATTTAAAAGTCAAAAAACAGTTCTATTTCAAACAATTCAGTTTAGCATTTGTACAATTTAGATCTATTTGATCTATAGATAGGACCCTATCAGGTGCTACCACTCTGGGCCACATTGGACCCGGGAGTGATGGCAGTGAAGGGGTACTCTGCAATCCCCAAAGCTCTAGCATTACTGGAACCTCACCATTTATGTCTATGTAAAATTTTTATGTCTATGTAAAATTTTTCTCATATCATTGTGTGTACCTGTGTGATTTTTTAACTTGTATTTCAAACAAACACAAAGAAATTCATGTTAGATTACACAACTGAACATTTACTGTACATTCTGGGACATTTGTGCATCAATTGTGGGTGACAATTTCAAACATCTGAATTAAAAGAATTTAAAAAATTTCTGAATGTCTTTCAAGATTGTTTCATTGATTGAATTGAAGACCATCAACTCAGAAATAAAATCACAAAGGTTAAAAAGAAATGTTCTGTTAGGAAAGCCAAGTGGACATACAATTTGTTTGTTCATATCCTACAATTTGTTGTTTTCTTCATTTTTGCCTAAGATTAAATAAAATGTCCCAGTCTGACATATTTATTTAAAATCAAGCGATTCTGTATCGAAGGCGAAAATACTTGACAGAATTTGTTTTACTTTGCATATTTGAACTGTCATCGCTCCACGTTGATTTTCTTGTTACAGGAGAATTAAATTAAATTGAAAAAGATAAAAAATTTTCAGTTTTTCAGGCAAAGATATTTTGTGTCTATGGTTGGGGAGTGGGATTAGGAATTGGGTGAGACAGGAGGTGGGTGGTTGGTTGACAAAATCTCCATAAAATTCTTTGGGTGAAATGACAACTTTTTTCCTCTTTTCAAAGCCCATGAAATAATTGCTGAAAAAAAAAAACAAAAAAAAAAAAAACTTCTTGTTTGAATAATTCAATATCTGAAAGAAATATTGGAATTTTCAGAACTTTGAAAAGAGATTGACTTTTCTTTACGAAATGTTGCTGATCCTCCTCCTCCTCCTCATCATCATCATCATTACTTCCCTTTCAGTTTTATATTCATTCTTTCTCTCTATTGGTATTTAATTCTTTTGAGTTTTTATATCTTTAAAAATTTTGTTATATATATATATATATATATATATATATATATATATATATATATATATATATATATGTGTGTGTGTGTGTGTGTGTGTGTGTGTGTGTGTGTATATGTGTGAAAAAAAAACAAGAAAGAATGATAGAAACAAAACAGATAATCAAATTCAGAAATTTGAATGGACAAAGAAAGAAAGAAAGAGAAAAACAGAAGGAAGAAAAAGATATCTGCTAAAATAGAAAGAGGGTGAGAGTAAAAAAAGACTAAGAAAAAGCACTTACATTTGAGATATAAAAAGAATGAATACAGCTTTAAATATTTAAATGGCCAAGGAAGAAGTAGAGCTCTCCCCAAAGAAGGTAGAAATAATCCATAATGAGCTTTGTTAATTTTTATATTCAGTTAATGAAAATTCAATAAAAATTATGCAGAGCATAAAAAACAACAAAAAAAAAACAAGAAAGGAAATGCAACCAGGAAATTCTATTTAACACACTTTTTTCAAAAATGGAATTTCTCCAGCCGAGTCAGAGGAAAGAATTCAAAAACCCTTTTTTCTATAAATGCAAAGCAATATCTTTCAAGAAAGAAAAAGAAACCAGTATCCATGTTAATGTGAATAATTTCATTTCTCATTTAGTTTCAAGACATAATTGATAATCATTCGTTAAGAAATTGAGTTAATGAATAAATCGTTAGCGATTTGGTCAAGGAGAGAAATGGGAGAAGTCTTTGGAAAATTATGGTGCCAGAGTTGAATTGAGAGGCTACAGTTTGGTTTCAGGTCTCCATGACTTTCTCTGTTTGGACTTGAATTAAAGACATTGATTCATTTTAATAAGCAATTGGAGGAAGAAGACGACATGTATCATTAACTGAGTTCATTTTTAGAAAAATATTTTTAAATTTATAGCTTTTAAAAATAACCTCTTGAAAACATTTTGAAAATACAAAATAGGAAAAAGTTCTACATGAGCATTTTACACTTACAAATAAATCTAATTGGCAGCTTATAGAGATTTGAGAAAATCTTTGATTAAATCAATTTGAAATGAAGGGGAAAAGTTGATATGAAAAATAAAAGTAAAAAATATGAAAATAAAAATTTTATGGCTTTGTGAAAATGTGTATTTTAAGATCTTTATCATTTGCTTCTTGCAGTCCAACCTTCTTTAAATTCAACCCAAATTTAATTAAAATTCATGTTATTTGTTTTTCTATCAAAGTATACACCCAGTACAAAGTGTGGTATTCAGAAAAAAAGAAAAAAAAAGAAAAAAGGAAGCGTTAATGTACAATAAGTGGCTTAGAAGTGATTTCTATTCTCGGTGACTCTACAACATCTGATTATCTAACTAAAATGTTTGTCTTCACTATGAAGCTAAAAGTTTTAAAGGGTCACCAGATACAAGGATTCTTATGAAAACTGAAAAATATATTCACTGTTCACAATGTGTTCAACAAGTAAGATCATACAAGTTAAAAATAAATTCTATGGAGAAGGAGTCACTATAGTGTAGTGGCTAATGTCCTGAACTGCTGTAAGCAAGTTCATACTTCAGTCATGCTATTATATTTACTTTTAGACTAATGCCCTTTGGAAAGGTATGAACTTCCTTAACTTCTCAGCTATAAGTTAATGTAGTAGTAATGCCATGAACAATCTTACCTCGAAGAAACAGAAGGTGTGCTCTCTCTGCTACCGGCATGCGGAAACCAGAAGAAGAAAAGGACGCAAGAGGTGTGACTTATTTTATGGAGGAGAATGTGATAAGCCCACGTGAAGTGGCGAGATTTAATGAGCATATCAGAAACTCAGTTTGAAGTGGAAAAAGTAGAGCAGTATTTTGCTTATGTCTGATTGGTGAACATCCATCAGTTTATTTTGCATGTTAAATAATTTGACAACCCCCCAATAGGTTGATTCCACTTTGACTAGACTTCTAAAACCATGAACAGTTAAATCAGTAATTTCCGACATGAGACAGATGCCCCACTGGTAGGGCTTGTTTAGAGTGAATTGCTGTAAAATTCTAATGATGTAAGAATTAGATATTACTTGGGGCATCAGAATTTTAGAAATTCCTAAGTGAGGCATGGCACAAAATTGGTTGGGAAACACTGGGTTAAATAGTACCACTACTGTTCTTTTACAAGGTTGACTTTGGTATCAAATAACCCATTAAGGTTGATATCCCATTTAAAAACAAAGAAACCAAACAAAACCAAAATCTATTGAATGATTAAATCATTGGTTTTGTAATTTCCATTATAGAAGTAAAAAGGTTCAAATGCACTGTCAACATCTATCTATATATATTATGTATATATTTTTGAAAATATTTTATCATCTGGTAAAGAAGTATATATATCACATAAATGATTTAAAAAGACATCTATCTATTTCTCTCTCTCTCTCTCTCTATATATATATATATATTTCCTAATCTAATATTTTATAATTTTATATATATATGAGAAAGTAAATATGGATAAAATCCGACAGTATGAAGGTAGCAGAAAAAACATAATCCAAATAGGTGAATATATTAAAATGTAAAGTTGACATTAACGTTTCGGTTTCAGTAACCATCAACAGGACTTGGATATCAAAATAGTTCACATAGCGATGGATGCTTGCTGAGATGACAGGAGCAAATATATATATATATCTTTTTGTTGTATATTTCTCATTTGCTCCTGTCATCTCAGCAAGCATCCATTGCTATGTGAACTATTTTGATATCCAAGTCCCGATTATGGTTACTGAAACTGAAACGTTAACGTTGACTTTACTTCATAATATATTCACCTATTTGGATTGTGTTTTTTCTGCTACCTTCATATATATATATATATATATATATATATATTGAAATTTTTAACAGTTGAGATTGAATTGTATTCTTCACGATGTAGAATATCGGTCACTGTTTATTGTTATTCTATACATGAGAGGAGTGCATTATACTTGGAAGTGTCTCATTTTTATGCTGACATTAAAAAATTTTGATATAAAAAAAAATCTTCATTCATATGCCAACTTGTTAAGTTCATTTATTGTTACATTTTTTGAAAAGTATTTAATTCTCCTGATGATGTCTGAGGGTCAAAACTGGTAGAGAAATGTTAAAAGTAAGTAGTACTAGTCTTATTTATCTTATCATTGTGTGTGTGTGTGTATATATATATATATATATATTTATAAGGATAGTGTAGACATAGAATCCACAGCACTTAGTGACTGTCAATTTTTAGTCTTGGTCCAATGATTGCATAAGCAAAAAACTGAGTATTACTAACCACCATTGATTATGTCTACATTATCTTAACTTTGATATATTGGATCTATCACTGATACTGTGTACCTTTTATTTATAAATATAGTAAATTATGTATGTGAAGAAAAACTAAAAATCAAAGTAATCCAAAGGGAAGAATTTAATATGAAAAAGTCAACATTATAACTTTTTGGTTGTAATAAATCATCATCAAGACTTACAAAAAAATGATATTGAGTGTCATTAGATCACCGATGTATATTTAATGAAATACAAAACAAGGTAGGAAAGTACATATACAGAGAAAGGGGGGGGGTCGTCATCCGTTTAATCAATAAATCAACATTTATTTATTTTCAAAATATTTCCAAAAATTGTACCCGGTTATGGCTAACTGAATAGAGAACAGGCAACCCCCATGGATTCAATAAAGGACTTGGTTTGAAATTCCATGGAGGTTCCCGAGTTTGACAAACACCTGAAGAAGGTCGGAGGACATATCGGCCGAAATGTTGTGGAAATAACAATAAAGATGAAGACAATAGTCCAAAAATCCTTAATGATAAAAATTTCCAAAAATATTGTGATATTGTGTTAGGCAATGACGTAGAAGATTTGTTTTACATCGTTACATTACACACTCACATGATCCATTGGTGATCTAACAACACTCAATAACATCAACTTTCTTTCATATTAAATTCTTCACTTTGGATCATTTTGTTTTTCAATCTTTCTCCATGTTGTCAGATTCTTTTCCATTATTTACTTCTAAACATATATATATATATATATATATATATATGTGCATACTTTATAACCCATGTACATGCATATATAAAAAAATATTTATCATCAGAATGGAGAAGAAAAGAAAATCAGAAGAAAGTCTTCAGGGATTTTTAAAAATATTTATCAGAAAGATTTTCTTGGCACCCTCCCCACCAAAAAAAAAAGAAACACCAAAATAAAACAAACAAGAAAATGGAATATTTACTGTTTATTTTTGTTAGTCATTCAAGAATTGTAATTGTTTAGGAATTGGTAAAACTATTTACAGTACCAGAGAAACAAGAATCCCCCTTGCAAAAAAAAAAAAAGACAACAAAAAATAAAGTTAAACATTCCTAAATAAAAACAAGAAAAGCAAAAGAAAAGACAAAGGATTGATTTTTGTTGAAACTCTTTATGATAAAGGCTTAACTAATCTTTCATCAATAAGATTGATTTTCAATATGATTGATCTCTACACACCCACCACCAATGATTGGTTGACTGACTATTTAGGCACTATCACAGTGAGGTGTTTGATGGTGGGGTGGATAGAGAGGGAACAGGTTGGGGTAAGAAATGATTAATGGAAGAGAAAAAATTAAAGCAATCACCTTCTGGTAATTACAGTTGAAAATAAGGTGACTTTTAATGATTGTAGTGATGACTGGTTGAAAATATGATGATGATCAGAGGGAAAAAGATTATGATGATTTGATGAGAGGAAGGGAGGAGATGATTTGATGAGAGGAAGGGAGAAGAATGAGTGATAGAAGGAAGATGATTTGATGAGAGGGAGAAGATTGATGAGGAGGAGAGAGAGAAGATGATTTAATGAGAGGTGGCGGTGAAGATTGATGAGGGAGAGAGATGATTTGATGATAATGAGGATTGTTATTTTAATTTATTTTTCCATATTAAACTTCAGATCATTTTTCTACTAAAAGAAAAAAATAGTCAAAATGTGTTAAATTATCTTTTTAGTGGCTAAGATACTGTGCCAAGTTTGACAAAAGGCTAATGAGATATCTTAAAGAGCAACTCTCAGTTTTCTTGTGTCAAACATGGTTCATTTTTTTTCAAAATGTTAGTTACATAAAAATCTAAATTTCAGTCTATGTAAGAAAATGTTGACCTTTTCAATTGGTCAATTTTCTGTCACATTTCTGGAATATACTATTAAACCCCTTTGGGGATCATTGAGTGATAATGAAGAGAAAGCAGCCTTCTTTTGATTTTTGTGTTTTATTCTTGCAAAAAAAGAAAAACCATACTATCACTCATGATATTTGAAAATTTGATCTTCATGTCTATCACTGATTTAATCAACTTCTCTGTACGAGCAGGGTGCAGTACAAGGTAAATTTTTAAGTGGAGTTCAACAGGTTTGAATTTAGATTTTTCCTTCTTCTTGACTGATTGCCATACCAAGGTTAAAGGACTCAGTCTGCCCTACTATTTGCTCATAGCTGGAGGGAGAGTATCTGGATTCATATTTTTCCCAAGGGTATTTGTGCTATGTGAAATGCAAACAGCCTCATCTGGGATTTGTACTTGGGTCACCATGTCTATTTCCTATGACAATAACCATTACTCCACAAGGAGCTCTTAAAGAAATTAAGATTTTAAGGTTCAAATCAAATCATCTCATATCTTTAAGGCTTTTATTCTCTTTTTGTGGCTCACTGAAATGTCTTCTTCCTTGGAGGGGTGTCCTCATGGTGTAATGGTTAAAGCGATGGACTGCGAAATAGTATTAAGCGAGTTTGTACTCCAGTCGCGCTATTACATTCAATTTTGGGCAAATACCCTTGGGAAAGGTATGAACCCCCTTATCCTCCCAGTTATGGGTTAAATAGTACCACTACTGTTCTTCTAGGAGAATGGCTTTAGCATTAGATAACCTACAAAGGTTGATATGCCATAAAACAAAGAAACCTAACCTAGCCTTCTTTCTAGGAAGAACCCCTGGTTACATCTGTGACAGGAGCAAAGATAATAATCAATCCCTGGGTCTGGTATTGCTACATTCTATTACTCATGAAAAAGGTTTCATCAAAATCTAAATCAACGTGGTACTCAAATTACAGATCTGAATGTCATGATCAGTAGGTGCCCTCTTGAGAGCCAACATTGAGGACCTGGCCGGCAATTACGAAGCAACAACTCATGTAAGAGACACTAGCAGAAAAAATGTACTTCACTGGTATAAAAAAAAGAATGGTCAGAACCTGCTAAATTTAATACAAGCCATAAACTTGCTGACCAAGCTAGTATGATTTTAAAGAAAGGTTGAGTTTCTGACCAAGAGATTCTAAAAATATATTGATATATAAGTTGTAAAGAGTATGAACAAGACCCCCTCCCCATCTGAATTGATACACAAAATACGAAAAACCAAGAGCCTCCTACCTGAACTGAAATACAAAAAACTGAAAACCAAAACACCACAAACCTCTAGTAACAAAATCAGTGTTAATGCAAGAAGACAGAATAAATTTAGACTTGATAAAGAAAATCATAACTAAAAAGAAAACTACATTACTCTATCTCTCAGGAATCAAGACTGAAAAAATATCAAGGTAGAAACTGAAAAAGTAAACAAATTATTAACAAATATCCCAACAGGCAACCTCAGTGAACTAAATGAGCTTACTTATGCAGGAGCAAAACTCATAGTTGGAGATAAAATTGGTATTACCCTTGGTAACCTGAACAAAAATATGAAACTGACTCATGAAAGTGCTAAGGAAGGAAAAAAACACAAGGATATATTTAGATGAAAAGAACAAAATGAAACAGCAGACAAATCTGATAATACAACTTGAAGAGATAAACCCAAAGATATTGGTGAAAGAAGGGAGCTTCAAAAGATACTGGGACAAGGTCAAGCAATGCAAACAAAACAGGACATTCCAAAATAATGAAAGAAAAATTTACCTACTAGTTGACAGAGAACGCATGAGGACAAACCAACAAAATAACTTTGGAGTAAAATATGGGAACAGAAAGAACGTATCAGAAAAGACGAATGGATAAAGAACACTGAAAAAAAATTACAAGGAAGTGAAGAAGGCCCTGAGGCAGACATACATTAGGAATAACTCAGAAACATTCAAGAAAGTACAAAATGCCAGGCTATTGTGACATAAATGGATTCTGGTTTATAAAATTCTTGGCTCTAAAACTGTGTGAATGCATAGGAGAAGCAAGTATACCCGAATAGATGATGAAAGAAAAATTACTTTGATTCAGAAGGACTCTCAAAAAGGTACCATCTTCAGCAACTGATAATGGTATGGAAAATCCTGACTACACAGATTAAAGAAGAGATCTTTTACTAGCTTGTATGCCACAGACTATTTCTGGAAGAATGAAAAGAATGCTACATGGAAACAAAAGGAACAAGTGACCTACAATACATAAATCATCACATCCTCAAGGAGACCAAATTGAGGCAGAAAAATATAGCCATGGCAGTGATTGGCTACAAAAAGCCAGCAATATGGTCCTGTAAACCTGGATGATAGAATGGCTGAAAATGTACAAAATATCTGACAAAGTCATAAACTTCACCACAAAAGCCATGAAAAACTGCAAAGTGGAACAAACAGCAGGGGAAAAAACTCTAGCAGAAGAGAAAATCCAGAGAGCTATCTTCAAGGAAGACTCATTATCATCACTACAATTTGTAATAGCAATGATGCCACTCAATTACATACTTAGGAAGTGCACTGGGAACTACAAATTTATTAAATCACAAGAAAAGATAAATCTCTTTATCTCTATGGATAATATCAAGCTATTTACGAAAATGAAAAAGAACTGGAGACTTTTATACAAACATTAAAAATATACATCCAAGATATAGGAATGGAATTTGGCATTGAAAAATGTGCCATGCTAAAAATGTGTTGTAACCTAACAAAAGGTTACTGAATAAGAAATAACCAAAATCAAGGTTGGAAATGAAATGGATATCTTTATAACATTAACAAAATACAATACTTTCCAGCGGCATGAAGAAGGTAACGACTGCTTGTGGTGACCACTTAGTATATTTTCACTCCCTCAGGATAGTGTCCAATGTATTTATGAGGAATGGGTCATACCCATGAATGTTCATAGGTAGAGTATATAACATAATGAAAAGTGGAAAAGAGAAACAATTGAAGGAACAAAACTACCAAATGAGGAAAGGATCAGAACACTTGAAGAAAAGGAAAATTTCAAGTACTTGGGAATTTTAGGTGGAGGTGAAAGAAAAGAATAAGAAAAGTGTACCTTAAAAAGCTTCTCAAAATAAAGCTTTGTGGCAGAAACCTTACCAAAGGGAAAAAGACCTTGTAAGATACTCACGACCATTCTTAAGATGGACAAGGGAAGAAATCCGATATGATGACTATGCACAAGACCTTACATCCGAGTGATGACATATACAGACTATATGTGTCAAGAAAAAGGAGGAAGAGGAGTCACCAGCATTGAAGATTGTAAGTACTTGAGGAGTAGATTAAAAAGAGCAAAGAAAGGCTAATTACAGCGGCCATTAACAGCAATGGCAACATAAGAACAAAAACTCAAAAATGGGAAGAAAAACAACTGTAAGGATATTTTAAGTGACAAACTACCAAAATTGCACATGAGAAGACCTGACATGGCTATGAAAGGGAAAACCTTAAGAGACCAACTGAATTTCTTCAATAGCAACACAAAACAATGCCATAAGGACAGATTATATTAAAGTGAATACTATGCAACAGAATAGCAAGTGTAGGTTATGTGGTGACAGAGATGAAATGATTAATCATATAAGTGAATGTAGCAAACAAGCACAAAAAGAGTACAAGATTTGGCATGATTGGGTGGGAATGGTGATCCACTGGGAATTGTGCAAGAGTTAAAAATTTTACCACACTACAAAATGCACAACCAGAATCCATTTGAGAGAATGAGATGCTTAAAATTCTCTGGGATTTTGAGATACAAACAGATCACTTAATCCCAGCCAGAAGACCAGACTTAGGGTTAATTAATAAGAAAAAAAAAGAACTTACCATCTAGTTGATTTTGCTATTCTAGCAAACCACAGTGTGAAAATAAAAGAAAGCAAAATGATAGACAAATACTAAGATCATGCCTAAGAGCTAAAATACTGCAGAACATGAGGATGATGGTTGGTATGCTTAGACAGGTCTCCAAAGGCTTGGAAAGGGGACTGGAAGAATTGGAAATCAGAGGATGAGTTGAGATCAGCCAGAGACCTGAGGAGACTTGCTGTCACTCATACTCAAGTGAATGACTAAAAGCTGATACTGCTGTGAAAAGCTCACAAGGAGTAAAATAATAATGATAATGGGTAACAATTATTATTATTTATAAAAAGAAGGCACGCTCAAAATCCTCAGGAACTTTGAGATAAAAACAGATCAACCAGATCTGGAAGAAATGAATATATCAACAAATAGACTTGACCATTCCAGCAAATTACCGAGTAAAAATCAAAGAAAGCAAAAACTAGAGAAATATCTGGATCTTGCCACAAAGTTAAAAAAGATATGGAACATGAATGAGAGAGTAATACCTATTATAGTTGGAGCACTTGGAACAATCCCAAAAGAACTAGAAAAGAGAATGAGGTAACTAGAAATCCATGGAAGAATAAAGACCCTCCAGACCATGATATTGTTGAAATTGGCAAGAATACCAGAGAGCTGAAGAAACTTATTGTCACATGGACTCCAGTGAAAACAACCAGTTACAGGTGTGAAAAACTTGAAAATAATAATGATAATAATATTCCAAAATTTGAATTAATTTTTTTTTTCACTAGAATTTTTCTCACTGGAAGATTATCACTTATTGTTATTTCTAAAATGTGCTGTTTCTCACTGTCATAAAATTAATGACAAGAGTGAATTGCAATTAAAAAAGTAATTAAAACTAAAAAAACAGGAAGAAAGATACAAGTTTAAACTAATGATGATAATAATGAAAAAAATTGTATGTTTGTGTGTACTGAAGTTGAAGAAACAATAAGAGGATGATTACTCAGGGCATGTATCGGTAGTTCAATGTATTTATATTTGGTTGGTTGGGTCTTATGGCATATCAACCTTTGTAGGTTATTTAATGCTAAATCCATTTTTATGTAAATAGTCTGTTCTATTTCAAACAATTCAGTTTAGCATGAGTGCACAGTTTAATTGTCAAAAACATTTCTATTTTAAGCTATTCAGTTTAGTCAAAGAGTTTTAATTCAGCCATTTCAGTTTAGTATAAGTATAGATTTTGTTTACACACAATTAAATGTCAAAAAAGTTCTATATTAAACAATTCAGTTTAGCATAAATACAGTTTCAATGTGAAAAAACAGTTCCATTTCAAACAAATCAGTTTAGCATAAGTACTCAGTTTAATTGTGAATTTTTCAAGCTATTCAGTTTAGTCAAACAGTTCTAATTCAAACGATTCAGTTTAGCATAAGTATGCAGTTTAGTTCTATTTAACCCATAGATAGGGCCCTATCAGGTGCAACCATTCTGGACCAGAGTGGACCTTGGAGCAATGGCAATGAAGAAGGGCTCTGCATTCCCCAAAGCTCCAGCATCACTGGAACCTCACCATCAGATTGTTTAGTGTCATATCCACGACACTCGTTGTTGGCGGGAGTATTACCCTTCTGCAGAGGTGCAGTTGGTGTATTCTACAGCCTACCCCCCTAAATGTATTTATTTATTAAGTCTTATATATTTTTACTATGGCTTGTTCTCTGCTTAATCTATAACATAAAAATTGCATTGCTATTTATGAATGTGTATTTATGATGTTACTGTTGTAAGAAAGAATTAAACTGTAAAGAAAGTAAAAAAGATTGAAGACTAATTTCTTTAAGTTTTCTATAACAGGGATGTGTTGTAAACAGGGAAGAAGATCAACAACAGATGTATAAAAATACAACCTGATTCTTCTGTTTTTCTTTATAACCTGAAATGTATGTATAGGTACTATTTACCAACCCCTCCGCTCGGGCAGGATATGACACAAGGTCAATTTTTAAGCGGAGTTTAACAGGTTTGAATTCAGAGTTTTTCTTCTCCTTGACTAGTTGCCTAACCATGGCTGAAGAACCTAGTCTGTCCTACTATTTACCCATAGCTGGAGGGAGAATAATTGGATTCATACCTTTCCCAAGGGTATTAGTGCTATGTGAAATGCAATCAGTCTCGTCCAGGATTTGAACTCGTATCGCCGTGTTCATTTCCTACGGCGATAACGACTACACCACAGGCACCTCCGAAATGTATGTATAGGTAGAGTAAGAGTGAGGCGGAGATGGCTGAAATGTACACACACAAGGGCGACGATGTGATTTTTCTGTGAAACCTCTCAGCTTGTCTGCTTCATTCTGCCTTGGTTGAAATTCTTTCCTGGTTTAGATAATTTCCGAAGATCCCACGCAATCCTTGTGGTCACCCCTTCTGCCTACATGTTGCACATGGATATGACTCCTGTCTAGCGTACCACCCAACATTAGTAGCACTTCTGCTGTGGAAACTCCTACATCTTGTTTATCTTAGGAAAAAGTGGACATCTTGTTATGTGATCCATGTGGCATCTTCCTCTTTACCCTTGGAAACTGGTACACATCCTGTCATTGTGCCCTCATATTTTGAATTATATTTCTTTGTACCTCTTGAGATAACCTGATTGTTTGCTTTAGGAATACAAAAATGTTTATAGATAATTTACAAAGTGTGAGTAAATCCCAACACCAAAGAGAAATGGAAGATTGTATTGCATCAATATTTCAAGTGAGAAAAGCCTGCTGGCTTTCAAAATCGGTTTTATTTAGGCTTGAATCACTGATGCTAGTAAAAAATAAGCAACTATCTTAGTTCCAAAGCAGGATTGTTTGTTCTTTGATATTAGCAGAAGGTCAAATAAGAGAAATATCCACAGGTTTCTGTCATAATGGATATAGCAGACCTATTTTGTTGTTATTTACTAACCTTTGATTAACCTGTTTTAAGGTCACTCATTTAAGTATTAAACAGGCTCATTGCTGCTTAACTACTGTTCTCAAGTGAGAACCAGTGCTTTTAACATATCCTATTGTTGCTGAACAATTAATAATTTTGCAGAGTGGATTTTTTTTTTGTGAATGGCTTCACTATTTTTCTTGCTTGTTGGAGTGAAATAATTATGGTTTCAAAGAACGAGATTTTTAACAGTGAAAGGAAACCTGACTGTCAATATCTGGTCAAATCTGTTTTGAGTGACAGGAAGCAGAAATTTAATTGAAAAATGATAAAGTTCATTCAAACTGAAATGTCTAGTTCCAATTTTTTCTCTGTATGAAACCAGCCATCATAAAAAAGTGGACACTTTGTCAATAGAGTAAAAAAAACAAAACCCCCCCAAAACAAACAAAAAAACACAGAGGGGTAGACGAAGGAAAATGAGAAGACAAACAGCACGGCTTGCTCAAAAGTAGATTGACGCTTTTTTCATTTTTAAATTCTTATCAACTGAGCGCTTGGGTGACATATGCACCTTCCTGATGTGCAGGCTGAAAACCATACTCAACATTTTTTGCCTGACAGATCATTAAAAACATTAAATTATCAATGATATAATGGTAGTTTCATTGAAGACAGGTATATCTGTAGGGTTGGTTGGTTATTTGGGTTTTATGGCATATCAACCTTTGTAGGTTATTTAATGCCAAATCCATTTTTATACAAATAATCAGTTCTTTTTCAAACAATTCAGTTTAGCATGAGTACACAGTTTAATTGTCAAAAACATTTATATTTCAAGCTATTAAGTTTAGTTAAACAGTTCTAATTCAAACAATTCAGTTTAGTATAAATATAGTTTTTGTCCACAGACAGTTAAATGTCAAAACTGTTCTATTTCAAGTAATTCAGTTTAGCACAAGTATGCAGATTAATTCTATTTAATCCATAGATAGGGCCCTATCAGGTGTAACCACTCCATGCCTGAGTGGACCAGAGAGCGATGGTAATGAAGTGGTGCTTGGCATTCCCTAAAGCTCCGACATTACTGGAACCTCACCATCAGATTGTTTATCAGGTCACTCATTGGGGGAGGGTCTTACCTCTCTGCAGAGGTTCAGTCAGTGTATTCTACAGCCCCAGTCGACTGGGCAATACACTGAATTAAATGTAAAAATATGCAGTTTAAATGTAAAAACAGTAAACTCTCAAAACCATGGTTTAGTTCTATTTGACCCATAGATAGGACCCTTATCAGGGGCTACTATTCTGAGCCATAAAAAAGATAAATCTCTTATGTTCTTCAAATGCCTTTTCTGGGAGAGCACGATTATTTCTATTGGTTCAGGAAAACATTCCACACTATTGAATAGTTGTAGACCCCAAAATAAAATTTGAGTTTAAAAGTATCTCTATTTTTTTCCTTCCATCCTAAATTCCTTTTACAGCTTCGACCAACAAACAAGAAGATAACAAGTGATTGGGGTAAGAGGAAAAAGGAGTCAGACATAAACCTCAGAATCTCCCAAGAATTTGCCACATGCCACAAAAAAACCTTTCCTTGTATCTCTTATGAAAGATCTTTTTGCCAGATGAACACAACATGAAAGCGAATTTATGCAGGATTGGTTGGTCAAAGATTGTTTGATTGACAAATGAAACAAAGAATATTTTTTTAATCTGTACAAATAAGGAATGAATCGGATATTAATTAGATAAATTTTTCAATTGTTTCTCATTATGACTTGCTGATTTTCAACCCCAACACAAATTTTCATAACCCTAATTCATATCATAAGTCTAAAAGTACAAATTATGTATTGCTTTTAGGTGTTGATGGTGCAAAGTTTTCAAGAAGATACTTTAACCCTTTCATTATTTTCTTATGCATAGGAAAATACCAGTACGAGTATTGTCTGGAATCTTTAGAGTTGCTAAGCTGTTGAGTTTTTAAGAAATTAATAAACCAATTTATTCCTTAACACATAAAAAACAAACAAAAAACAACCACAAAAACCAAAAGGTAAATCTATTTTTGGGTTACTCTATTTAAAATACTGAAAATTTAAATCTGATATTCTTTTGGAATCTGCAACCACTAAAAGAAAAGTCAACAGTGATAGTATTCATACGAATGTTACCTTGACAATGTGGTACATTTCAAGGGAGACTGGATTTATGCCTTTGAATAGGACAGACTCAGTTGGGAATTAAAACAGAAAGCAGTTTTCTAATTCTATTTTCTTGGCTATTACTTATTTTTATTCTTATAAGTGCCTGTAAAACTAACGGTCATGTTAATGCTTGTAAAATCCTCTTATTTTTTAATGTACAGCCCTGAGTCAGGTTCTAAAACATCACTCAGTCAGTTCTGTAATTCCATTTGTAAATCAAATCCCTCTTGCTTCAGGGTCTTTTTCAGAATAGTTTACAAGTGAGATTTGCTTAAGACATACACAGTCTGCATAGAAACGTGCACATATATTAACTTTAGCCTTTCAGTGTTAATGTATTTTTTTGTGAATTCCTTTTATGTAAAAAGCCAGTAAGCACCAAATGGAATGAGGATAGAATTTCTACAAGTCAAGGATTTTCGGCAAACCATTTTCAAACATTTTACCGAATTAAACAGAAATTCTTTATCAACACATTAACTGCTGAACTTGTGGATATTTAAGCTTTTAGAATATTGTGCATTTCATTAAGACTAATTACATTTAATAACATATATTTTTTTGAGATAGGTTTCCTATAGTTGTCTTCAGCATATCCACTAAGTACAATAAGACCTCAGTTTTTTCTAGCCAATGTAGCTATGCTCTGTTATTCATTCAGACGTAAATTCAGTGTTTACCTGTCAGCAATCTTCAGACTAAGTTTAAGAATCTTGTTGCTGCTGCACAGTCTATTTGGAGTAACAAAAATTTGTTTCAATTTTTAATTCTATCCTTGGAGTTTTTTTTTTTTTTTTTTTTTTTTTTTAAATCAATGGTTTAAATTTGGAAAATAAACATATTAAGACCAAAAATTGCTGGTGTTTTATTTATTGCATATTTAGTTTTGCAGGAAAAATATCTAGGGAAAGAATAATGAGACAGAAATAAGTTATGCCAACAATTGAAGAAAATGAACATTTCACCTCAGCATGAAACATTTGCAGAGAAAAAAATATTTTTTATTCAGACACCAGACAGATTTGAAATTATTTTAATATAGCACACACCTTAAAAAATTCTCTCTCTCTCTCCCTATATATATATATATATATATATATATATATATATGTGTGTGTGTGTGTGTGTATGTGAGAGACTCATAAAAAACTATGATTATATTTGAAAAAAGAAGGTGAATAATATATTTGCATATCTTTACTGTAGAAGTTTTTTAATTTCAACATTTTTGTTGTTATGGTAACATTATACTTGCTCACTTCAAGTTACAGCAAGCATGTTTCATAATACTATTACATTAAATTTTTTCATTATTCAGTTTACCTAATCTCTTTGTTATAGAATATTCTTGCAACATAGAAAAATGTTATATACACATACATTTTCATGCATCTTTATATTACTGTAATATAGCCAAAATAGTACATTGTAGTGTAATTTTTTGTTAGTACATTACTATTGAATATTTTGACTTAGAAAATAAAGAAATTTCCTGTCCTATTTCTAATTTGATAATAGTGTGGGATCTGCATTCCTGCGCACCCTGATAATGATTCAATTTCTGCATGGTTGAATAGCCTACAAAAGGGAGATAACTGCGAGTGTAGATTTTTCAATTTGAAATCTCAGTTGTTCACTTATGTGTGTATGTATATATATATATATATATATATATAGGACTTTTTAAGACAATTTAAAAAAAACAAATGAAAATAAAAACAGAATAAAAAAAAAAAATAAAGGTCTTGTTCATTATATGAAATATTTGATAAAAACACCTTTTTGTGGCTAAAAATTTGGATCTTTCATCACACAAAGTCATTTGTTCAAAAATGTTTTGACAGAAATAATGTCTTCTAAAATGTTTAGAAGTATACAAATAACTTAAATGCTTGAAAGTAAGAGTATGTTGAAAGTAAGAGTATGTTATATAATATTATTTGATAGTGTAAGAAAATATTTGAAAAGAAAATTATATTACCATTAAGAGAGAAAAAGTTTATTAATTCATAAAATCATGATACCTTCATTTTAACAATATCCTAATTTGTTTCCTTTTTATTTTCCTTTTCGTGAATTTTTTTTTAGTTTGAAATTGAAATAATTGCAGGGGAAGGTTAAAATACAAAATATATTGCTGAACACTCATACTTACCTTCAAAATTGAATAAGTAAAATTGGTAAAATTCCAAAGGAAACCAAAATCCTTCAAAGTGTGTGGTTTTTAAAAGAATTGCTTTCTGAGGTTGATGATTTTAAGCCATTTTTTTGCAAGGTCTGTCAATGTTTCATCCCTCTAGCAATTCAGTTTTTTTTAAATAATTAAGATATAAATTCTATGAATAGAAAGTGACTTGGCATCAAAGTTATGTCCACCTTATATGGACTTTAAAGAACTATATATTTACACATAAATATTTCACTGTTGTGAAAATATATATATATATATATATACACAAAAAAATAATACTATACAAAATCTCTCATAAAAATTAATTCACATTTCAAGCTTTGTTGCTACATTCCTTGCAGTCTTGTATTTAAGAAAATCCCCCAAAATCAAATGAGAGAAAGATCTTAATGCGCTTTTCTGATTACATCAACTGTGACAAGCAGCCATTTTAGATTATATGTGCTCCCTGGTGGCAAAAATGAACAACAAGCAGTGTAAGCTAAGACAACATTTGTGCAAAGTTATTATGCAATTGGGTGTTATTTGATTTGATATAGGAAATCCTCAAGGGAGATAACTGTAATTTCTTTAAACTCCTGAGTCTAGAACAAGCAGACTTGTACATATTTGTCAGCAAAGTATTTCATTGTAGTATCTGTGGTGTTTTAAACCATCTGAGATTAGCTTGCAATTTCAGTTGACAAAAAATTCTAAGCATCGGGTGATGGCATGTATTCCAAAAGGAATGACAGAAAGTTAAATTGTCCCATGCTTGGCATTTGATTATTAATTTGGTCTTTGCTTTGTCTGTAGTAAGTTTTTCTACAATCATCTTTCCAAATGGCTGATTCAGCCATCCCTGAGTTAGCAGAATTACTAAGAAGATTATTTACATCAACCATCCACTTTTACGTAGCATGAGGAATGGTTAAAAGAGCATGTCATCTACAAACACACACACACACACATATATATGTGTGTGTGTGTGTGTGCTTGTGTATATATGACACATAAATATAATATAATATATATATATATATATACACCCATTATATTCATGTTATATATATCAATATATGTGTGTGTGTGTGTGTATAAATGTTTGACATTTACAAATGAATTATGTATATTTGTAGTTATATATAATTTATTAATATTTGCAATGTGACATAAAAATTACCTACAACATATGCTGTTTTTTCTTAAGATATAAATCACTAGAGAATCATATCCAAACTGGTTAGAATTGTTTTTTTCTTTAATTGCTTCAAACAAATGCTTAAAGCTTTTTGCATCAAGGGCTGCATCACAATTATGTTTCAATCATCACTTTTGTCTAGTGTTTTTTCACTTATATATATATATATATATATATATATATATTGACACCATTACTGGCTAGATTTTGATTTGAAATCTTCACTAAGTAATGTTTGAATTAGAGGATCTATATAAAAATATAAGGTTAAGTGTATTGACAAGGAAGGAGAAAATGATATATAATTGTATAATATATAAAGGATTTTTTTCACCAACAGGCTATGAACTTACTGATGAACATATATAATAGATTTAACAAGAAGAATATAAATATAAAATAGTATTTAGAAAGTAACCAATCTGTGACACTGATAAATAGACACAGAAAAACCGAATATGTACATAGGTATAATTCATACAAACAAACAGTTCTTTGCTGACTAAGGTGAATGAGCAGCTATATTTTTGTTAGATATTTAAGAGGTTGAAAGATTAAGTAGATTAAGTAGATCACTAGGGAATGTATATTATACACACACACACATTGACAGGAATAATCCATCTGTGACTACATTAAAAAGGTTAAAGGAACACCTGTGAAGGAGATATAAAGGGGGAAGAGGAGAGTAAACTAAGAATTAAAAATGTGTCCTTATTTGTAGTTGAAAGATTTTGTCTGTTAATCAAAATGAAAGTATTCTTTTATTTTATGATTTGTTTTTTCTTTTTGATTCTTTTTTTTTTTTTTTTTTGAGCTTACATTTAAAATAATTCATCAAATTTTGTGAAAGGTTTCATGATTTTTTTTTTGGTCTCTAAAAGATTCTTATTTTTTTTACAATTCATGCTCAGTTACAGAACAATTTTTAGTTAAGAATTTTCAAAAAAGCATCATAGTTTTAATTCAAATTTTTATTTATCCTCACACAATTTTATGATAAATGAATCTAAGAATTTAAGTATTCATATTCTCTTATTTTAGGAATTATTTTTTTATTTACATTTAGAATATTATTCTAAAAAATGTGCCCCTAAACTTGTGAGTGGTTTGAAACATTACTAAATTTTCTTTAAAGACTTTTTTTAAAAAAATATGAAAAAAATTTCAATTCAGTTCCGTTGTGTTCTGGTTAGTGAACACAAGTAGTAGTAATAATAAGACAAACGACGATATGTGAGGGAAATAGTTATATTTACGGGAAAGAATATTTACAAGAGAGAGACTGTTAGTAATAAGAATATAGGATTGGTGATAGAGTAATGATATACTTCAATAACAAGAACGGCTCTTCTGGTCTGACTCGTAGGCTTATTCTCAAATTGATCTCCACTACTGCCATATATGGCAGATGGAACAGCTCATTATGCTGAAAAGGTAGGTGATACCCAACAAGTTCTAATTTGTCTGTTGAATTACAATGATAAAAAATGTATTTGTTTAATATATTTTCTTTTTTAATGAATAAAAATGTAACTATAAAAAGAAGCTAAAAATTAAAAATGAATCCTCATTTTTAGGTCGAAAAATTTTGCATATTTATTCAAATAAAAAGTATTTGTTTATTCTATAAATAGTTTCTTTCAGTTTTTGAGTTATTCATAAACAATGCTTTTAGTTAATTTTTTGTTTTTTCTTACCCTCTAAAAATGTAACATTATAATTTGGTTTGGTTGTGTTTTATGGTATATCAAGCATTGTAAGTTATTTAATACCAAATCCTGTTTATACATATATATCAAATATATATGATTTGTAAACACATTTTGTAGATAACATTCTTAAATGAGCCTAAGCTCTTTTTTGCACACAGTTAAATGCTTTCAAGTATTGCTATATAACAGTCACAATGTAACACCACTTATTTGTTTGCACACATAGATAGAACCCTATCAGGTACTACCACTTCCGGTCTGAGTGGACCTGGGAGCAATGGCAATGAAGGGATACTTCATATTTTCTAAATTTCCAAGGCTGGAGCCCTGCTATCAGATAGTTTAATATCATCTCCTTGACACTTGTTGGGAGATGGGAGTCTTAGTCCTCTGCAGCAATGCTGTTAGTGTATTCTACAGTTCCAGCTGACTGGGCTGGTAACATTATTGATAGAAAGCAAAAGAAATAAGCTAAGAATTAAGAATATACATTTTTTTTTGTATTACAATTCTTTTTTTTTTTTTTTTTTACATTTAAAATAACATTTTTAAAAAAGTTTGAAACATTTTCATGATCGTTTTTAATTTTCCCTCCCCAATTTTTTATACAATTAGCTCTAAATTAAAAACAATAATTTTTGAAATAGCATTAAATTCAAATTTCATCTATGAAATCTGTGTGATATTTAAACCTGGCAGGGTTTAAGAAGAACTGAAGAGTTGCACATGCTTTTTGTACTTACAAATGATGAATTGGAAAGAGATCCAAAAATTGACTGATTGATTTTCAATTATTTTATTTTAACCAGTAAAAATCAAAAACTAAATTTTGAACTTTTCCTTATTATAAACATATGAAAGAGTAGGCACAATTTTAATGCTCTTTTCTGCGTTATAAGTCAACACATACATACCAAAACAAACACAACTCTTTCATATAAATATACTCATATATATGACTGATTTTGAGCACTCAGCATTACCTTGGTGTTGTAGCTATTGAAAAAGGGACCTTTTGGGTTGCCCTCAACTGCAGTCAGCCAACTAACTAAAATCCTAGGATTATTTTATGCCAAGAGGTTAGGGAAATACATTTATATTTCCATTTTTTGTACGGTTGGTTACTGGACCATTGGCATAATGGTTAGAGTGTTCACCAATGGTCCAGGAGACCAGGGTTCAATCCCAGGTCAAGTCATACCAAAGACTCAAAAATGGTACTGGATGTCTCCTTGCTTAACTCTCAGCATTATAAAGTATGGATCAAGGGTAAGTGGAGCAAATCAAAGAAAGGAGTAGCGCACTCCCTTACCTCAGTATAGTAGCTATTAAAAAGGGATCCTTCAGGTCATCCTCAACGTGGTTGCCAAGCTTACTATATATATATATATATATAAATATTCATGCACACTCGCACACACTATGTGAAGAAGTCATCGGGATAAATACTTTTGAAATTTTGTTTGTGGGATCCCTTATCAGAATATTACTAGCAATGGCTTGTGAGCTAATTCACAACTGGCTGTTATGGATATTTGATTAATCAGATCATTAGGAAAAAATATTGATTGATAAAGTGATAGATTGTTAGAGAGATTAAAAGCAGATTGAAATCAGCTGATAGATTGCCGAGTTGAAAATCTGAAGGGAAATATAAAGAAAGTGGATGAGGGATTGGTAGAAATCAATAGATCATTTGATAGATTCATTGATTGACAGTCAGGAAAAGATATTTAAAGAATAAGGTAGATAGGAATTGACAAGTAGTGATTTATGGATTGATTGATAGGGAGACAAAAATACAAGCAGATTGAGTGGGATAGAGATTCATTGATTAGATATAGTAGGTAAGAAGATTAGGAGGGAGAGAGAGTGGACAAAATAAAATGGTCAACAGAGAGAGAGAGAGAAAGAGAGAGAGAGAGAGTGGACAAAATAAAATGGCTGAAAGAGAGAGAGAGTGGACAAAATAAAATGGCTGAAAGAGAGAGAGAGTGGACAAAATAAAATGGCTGAAAGAGAGAGAGAGTGGACAAAATAAAATGGCTGAAAGAGAGAGAGAGAGAGTGGACAAAATAAAATGGGCAATAGGGAGAGAGAGAGAGTGGACAAAATAAAATACCAGAGAGAGAGAGGTGGTCAAAGCTTGATAGACAAATCCAAAAATATTATATAAGGCATATATATATATATGCACACACATGCATGTACATATGAGAATATATAGACGCAGAGAAATGGCCCAGTTTTATATATATATATATATATATATATATATACACCAATCAAAAGGTTTAACCATCATTGTGTGGAGGTGCTTATGGCAGAATAGTTATTGACTTTCTTTACAGCTTACTGCACTGGGAACTTTTTCTTTACCTGAGAGTCAGTGTGTCTTCATTCCATGGACTGTATTTTCAATTCAGGCTTGTAGTGGTAAACTTAGGTTTAACCAATAAGCAAATATTTTTTTTACTCAAACATATTTCTCCATATGCATCACACATTCTTTTGTAAAGTTTGAACTTCTCAGCCACAAAAAATTTGATAACAGATATCTATTCTATCCTAGAGTACAATTTAATTTATCGCCATTTGGAATAGCCTCAAAACAAATATTTTTGTGAGATTGGAATAATTGTTGCTATAATCAAATTCCAAATAATGCTGACTGATGAAAAAATTCTGAAAACTATTGAATGACCCTTGTGTGTGTGTTTATGTATATATATATATATATATATATATTATACACATAGAGTACAGGGTAAGGTTCATTTCTCTCTGTATCTTATAGATCTTGAGGAAGGTATAAATTCTTCACTGGATTGAGAAAAGATGGATGATATTATCTACAGAGCACTTGTCTGAAAGTGTTTTGTCCTTGCAGGGCTAGAAATGAATAACACTAAGAGATGTAAGGTTAACACCTGTATATATTTGTGGAAATACAGAGGTTAATGGTTACCGGTAACTGACTAGACTCACTTATTGAGTCAGTCACTATTTAACGTGTCGGGGAGGATCCATGTTGTGATATCATGGGGTATATCACCATAACAGAAAGTCAGGAAGCTATTTTTATCAATCATTGTTAAAAAAATCAAGAATTTTGAAAACTGATTTGGAACATGAACAGGTCCTTTTCACAATATTTGCACAACACACTCTTCCTATATTTTTGCTTGTTAAGCCTTTCTGTTAAATCATACTGAACTAAGTAAACATCTATGTATGTATTCATAGCTCCATTTTATATATAAGAAATATGATGTGAAGACCTAGTATTTATTTAATGTGTGTTCTACTTTTTGATGATAAGCTTCATTTGATAATTATTGGAAAATATTTTTAATTTTTGAAAAGAATACTAGAAAACCTAAACTCTTTCATTGTCATAGCAACATATCTAAGAACACCAACTGTTACACATCTTTAAAAATATGAAAACTGAAAATTGTGTGCTGCCTGATTGTCACTTAAGCTATGAAATTAAAAGATTTAAAGATATCACTGCTATGTGTGAATCAAAATACTGTTGATAATATAATTAAATAGTGCTTTATAATTAGTGAGAATGTGTGTTTCCATACTTTTAAAAATCCTTAATGATTGATATTCATCAATGTGTTAGCAGGACAACCATATAGACAGTTTAGTCTTTTCAATATTCTTTTCAAAAATTAAAAAGATTTTCCAATCATTATCTGATGTAGCTCATAAATGAACAAAATATTATAAGAAATAAATACTTCATCAAATTTTGGTTTTCATATAATAATTCTTCTATTCTGCCACATATTGTCCAATATATTCATTCATATATTGTATTGATAAAAAGAGAGTGAGTTGAGAGAGGGTAAAGGGAAGGAAAGTGAGTAGAGAGAGGAGTGATGAGAAGGAGAGTGAGGAGAGCAGGTAGGTCAGAAGAAGGAAAATGAGTAAAGAGAGAGGGGTGAAGAAAGGGAGAGTTAATAAGGAGAGCAGTGAGGAAAAGGAGAGTGTGTAGAGAGAGGAGTGATGAGATAGAGAGTGAGTAGAAAGAAAGGTGACGATGAGGAAAGTGAGTATAGAGAGGGGTGATGAGAAGGAGAGGTGAAGTAAAAGATGATGAAGAAGAGAGTTGGTTGAAAGAGTGTTAAAGAGAAGAAAATTGAGTAGTGAAAGGGATAAGGAAAGAAGAGGGAATAATGAAGGATGAAGAAAAGAGAGGTAGAAGAGAGAGGGTGAACAACAGGAGAGTAAATAGACAAGGGGTGAAGAGAAGGAGAGTGAGTAGAGAGGGTTGAAGAGAAGGAGAGTAGAGAGGGTTAAAGAGAAGGAGAGTGAGTAGAGAGGTTGAAGAGAAGGAGAGTGAGTAGAGATGGTTGAAGAGAAGGAGAGTGAGTAGAGAGGTTGAAGAGAAGGAGAGTGAGTAGAGATGGTTGAAGAGAAGGAGAGTGAGTAGAGATGGTTGAAGAGAAGGAGAGTGAGTAGAGAGGGTTGAAGAGAAGGAGAATGAGTAGAGAGGGTTAAAGAGAAGGAGAGTGAGTAGAGAGGGTTGAAGAGAAGGAGAGTGAGTAGAGAGGGTGAAGAGAAGGAGAATGAGTAGAGAGGGTGAAGAGAAGGAGAATGAGTAGAGAGGGTTGAAGAGAAGGAGAGTGAGTAGAGAGGTTGAAGAGAAGGAGAGTGAGTAGAGAGGTTGAAGAGAAGGAGAGTGAGTAGAGAGGTTGAAGAGAAGGAGAGTGAGTAGAGAGGGTTGAAGAGAAGGAGAGTGAGTAGAGAGGGTGAAGAGAAGGAGAATGAGTAGAGAGGCTTGAAAAGAAGGAGAATGAGTCGAGAGGGTGAATAAAAAGAGAATGAGAAGAGAGGGTGAAGAGGAAGAGAGAGAGTGAGAGAAGCTGTAATATCTCAAAATCAAAGCCTTATTGAACTTTTGTTGAGTGAGAAAGTCATTTTATTTCTACTGTTTGTTGGCTGCAAGCACTTTTAGTGACAAAGCACAATTGCTTGTCAATTGATTGACACATTCCTGATTCCCAAAACAAGAATTGGCAGATTGCTTATCATTTGCTTTTGACTTTTCTTATTGGCATCAAATAAAAGAGAGTGAAAAACTACAAAAATGATAATCAATTTTTTTTCTTTTTCTGTTTTATTTACATTGCTGTGGTAACTTTTGTGGTAGGAGAGAAGAGAAGTAAAAAGAGAGAGAGAGACCCAGAGAGAGAGAGAGAGAGAGAGAAATGGATGAGTGGAGAAAGAGAGAATGAAAAGAGAGTGAGTGAGCAGAAATTTAAGAGAGAAATGAAACAAAGGATTGGAGAATGGTGAGAGAGAGGGATAGGAAGAAGAAACAGAAAAATTGCAAAATCAGAGGGAGAGAGAGGAATAGAGAAAGAATTTTAAAAAATAGAGAGAAAGAGAGAGGGATAGAGGAATAGTGAAAGAATTAAAAAATTAGAGTGAGAGGAGGGATAGAGAAAGAATAAATGGGAAAATTTAAGAGAGAGAGAGAGAGAGAGAGAGAGAGTGAATGAGTGTGTGCATATAAAAGAAAGGAATCTATGAGATTCCTTGGGTTATTAAAGGGCTTCTTTTTTTGAAAACATTTTTTTTTAAGATGCAAAGAGAGAAATTGAAAGAATTTGAAAGAGTTGTTTACAAAGATTCACAGAAAGTGAAATAAATTTTATAAAACATTAACCCCCCTCACCCCGAGCTCTCTCAGTTTGACTTAGTAGTAGTATTTTCAGATAACTATATATGCTATACTCAACAAGATTACTCTAAAAATATTTTAGGAATTTTACAGTCTGTAAATATATTATTTATTTATATATATTCCATCCTCTTTATGCATGCGAATTATATATATATTTTATAAACACAGAGTATTGCCCATGAATAAGTACACTTCCACCAATTATTTTATAAAAAGATTTTCTTCTAAATCAAAGTCACCAGGACTTATTTGTTTCTTGTGGAACATTATAATGAAAGTGGATATTATTTGATATCATTTCTGACCATACTCTATGCCACTGAAACTTGGTAACCAAGAAAAAGAATACAAATTTGGTTTGAAAAAATACAATTTCATATTATGTGTAGAGGTGTATTCAACTTAGGATTATTACTCATTGAAATTATCTCATGCTATAGAGTTTGCTACCTAATAATATCTATTTTGACAATTTTTTACTAGAAATAATAAAATCTTGGTATCTCTAATTTAGAGTGTTTGCCAATGGCCCGGGAGACCGGGGTTCAATCCCAGGTTGAGTCATACCAAAGACTTAAAAAATAGTACTTGATACCTCCTTGCATAACATTTAGCCTTATAAGGTATGTATCAAGGGTAAGGTGGAGCAATATAAGGAAAGGAGTAGCGCCCTTCCCTACACCTCAGTGTAGTAGCTATTAAAAAGGGAGCCTTCAGGTCATCCTCAACTACTGTCGCCAACTTTACTTACATTTTAATGAAAAGCATTCCAACCTTTGCAAGCACAATACAACTTTGTAAGAGTTAAGCATTAAGTGTTTTTATATTTAAAATGTAAGTAAAGTTGGGGACTTTAGTCAAGGGTGACCCGAAGGCTCCCTTTTCAATAGCTACTACATTGAGGTGTAGGGGAGGGCACTACTCCATTCCCAGGATTGCTCCACTTTACCCTTGATCATCACCTTAGAGTGCTGAGTGCTAAGCAAGGTGGCATCAAGTACCATTTTTGAGTCTTTGGCATGACTCGACCTGGGATTGAACCTCAGTTTCCCGGACCATTGGTGAACATTCTACTCATTAGGCCACCAGCTATGGATAAATAGGACAGACTGGGCTCTTTAATTTTGGTATGGCAACTGATCTAGGAGAAGGAAAACTCTGAATTCAAACCTATTGAACGCCACTTAAAAAAATGATTGTTCATGGTGAAGGCTTATATATAAGTAAAGTTGGCGACCTTAGTCAAAGGTGAACCAATGGCTCCTTTTCAATAGCTACTACACTGAGGTGTAGGGGAGGGCATTACTCCATTCCCAGGATTGCTCCACTTTACCCTTGATCATCACCTCTGGCCCAATCAATCTGGCCAGAGCAATCCTGAAGAGCCGTTTGATGAAGCCTAGGTAGACTTGCTCTTGGCCATGCAGGAATTATTTTCACACACACACACACACACACACATATATATATATATATATCTTATATATGTTCATCTAATTTCATTCTTTTTAGATATGTAATATTATGTATTAATCAAATAAATATACTAGACATTCTTTGTATATAAATATATATTTTAAATCTAATATACATGAACATTAAATCAATTAGTTTGCATCATAAATGCTATTTGATTTGTTGCTGATGGGAAATGCTACACATAAATCTTGTGACATTTTTCTCATCTGTCTCATACTATCGATGGGATGTTTATCCTAATTTCCTCTCTGCACTTACAAATCCTGGGAACATAGTAAAGAACTCCCCTCTCAATGGCCTTGTCCCCAGTGCATGGCAATTAAACCTGATTGTTTAATTCATCCTAATGACTCCTTTTGAAAAGTGGATTCATCTTCAAACCTTCAGAAATGTACTTTGCAGAAAGAGGAGAAAAAAAAAATTAAGATCTTAAAAAAGACCTCAAAAAACAAAACAAAAAAACAACTAAAAAACTAAAAAAATAAAGTATAGAAATAATGTTCTATTTTTACTTAAGTGGCTTATTATGACAATGGAATATTTGTAAGCTGAAAGAGAGGAAAAAAAAATATCTATAATTTTTTCCTTTCTCATCTTACCACCCCATAACCTAAAATCAACCTACCTCCACCCTTGCCCATGTATCCCTCTCTGAACCAGTTTTTTTTATTTTTTATTTTCTTTTTCTTTTGGGGCTAATTTTTTGAAACTGCTTCTAATGATCTCAATAACTGCATCCAATCAATGAATGTTTGCAATAATTGCACAGAGGAGAATTATAAATATGTACTGAACAGTAATTTTATGTAGGTACTCCTATCTATACACACATATCTTTTACTCTCTCACTTTCACTAACTCTCTCTAGAGAAAGATAGAGAGAGATGGAGAGGGATAACTGCAGACATTCATAATCACTTATATGAGGATCATTAAATAAGTTTCCAGACTTTTTCGTATGGGCACTTTTATTGATAGTACACACACGAAATTCTAGTCCCCTTCAAAGTAATCTCCTCCAGCAGCAATGCACTTGTTGTACCGTTCCAACAACTTCTGGAAGGCCCCATGGAAGTCCTCTTGTGTGAGCGTGTCAATGACCTTTGTCACAGCCTCTTTCATTTCCTCAATTGTCTCATAACGACAGCCTCTCAGCTTAGGGAATAACCAAAAATCCCAGGGAGCAAGGTCTGGACTGTAGGGAGGCTGAGGAACTGTCTTGATGCCCATCTTGGTCAAATAGTCCGTGACAAGGATGGAGTTGTGGTCTGGTGCATTGTCCTGGTGGAAATGCCACTGACCTGATTTGAAGAGTGCTGGCCTCTTCCCTAGGAATCTCTTCCTGAACTCCCTTAAAACCTCAACATAGTAACCCTAACCCTTTGGCCAATCAACTCTGGTCTATTGACTTCCTTACTCCTCCAACACTTCTCATCATCCCTCACAGACTCCCTGCCTTCCTTGAATCTCTTATGCCACTCAAAAACTGATGCTCGATTCATGCAAGATGGTCGAAAAGCAGTCTGAAGCATTCCATACGTTTCTGTGGCATTTCTTCCAAGTTTAAAACAGAATTTTATTGCATATCATTCTTCTAAAGTGTCAGATTGCATTTTTGAAATTCACCAGCTGTGACAATCAGGCTTTAGTAGGGTGTATTCCAATAGCTGCTGTAGCCGTTCATTTGAACCTGAAATCATAAAAAATTGGTCAGTCATCTCATAAGATGTATAGCAGTAACATAGTGAATTTTCAAGAGTCAATGACAATTTTAAATGCCTGTACAAAAAAGTCTGAAAACTTATTGAATGCACCTCATACTTTTGCTGTAAAAACTTGGTAATCATTTGAGTGTCAGTATTAGTGTTTGGAAGATCAGGGTTCAATCCAAGGTTGTCACTCCAAAGACTAAAAAAAATGGTACTTGATATCTCCTTTCTTAACACTCAGCATTATAAAAGGTGCATATCAAAGGTAAAGTGGAGCAATCCAGGGGAAGGAGTAGCACCCTCCCCTACACCTCAGTGTAGTAGCTATTGGAAAGGGAGCCTTCGAGTCACCCTCGACTGCGGTTGCCAACTTTACTTTAATATTTATGTATGGAAAGAAAAGTCAGAAGTGATGGCAAGAACAAAGAGGAGAAAAAGGAGACTCAAGAATGTTTTTTAAAGTTTTACATACAATAAATATAAAAACTGAACATATTCAATCTAGTGTTATAGTGCACACACAAGCACACACACACACACACACATATATATATATATATATATATATATACTTCCCCGGCTTTTGCTGGGCCGTCTAGCATTCGTGCCAGATGGGGTATCGAAATCAATGGCAGATTCGAGGCTGAAAGGCCCCCAGCTTCAGCTGGGCCACCTTTGGGTGGGTGAGCTGCAACCTCTGTCCCCTATGTATAGCACTAGACCTTGCTGTCTAGTTCAAGCTATAACCTGGCATACGTGCCCGGATCCAGATTTGGATTCGTGAAACTGCTTGACTCATTAGACCCACATTGCACTTAGTGGGT